>JAVSCE010016740.1:0-45718 GCA_032199065.1 Smutsia gigantea | reverse complement strand
GAGTGCACCAGTCAAAAGACACAGAGTCACTGAATGGATTAAAAAAAAACAAGACCCATCTCTCTATGCTGCCTACAAGAGTGTCACTTCAAACGCAAAGACATACACAGACTGAAAGAAAAGGGATGGAAAAAGATATTTCATGCAACTAACAGGGAGAAAAAAGCAGGAGTTGCAGTACTTGTATCAGACCACACAGACTCCGATACAAAGAAAATCACAAGAGACAAAGACGGACATTGCGTAATGATAAAGGGGTCAGTCCAACAAGACGGTATAACTATTACAAATATCTATGCACCCAACACAGGATCATCTACATATTGGAAACAAGTACCAACAGAATCAAAGGGGGGAATAGAATGCAATGCATTCATTTGGGGAGACCTCAACACACCACTCACTCCGAAGGACAGCTCAACGAGACAGAAAATAAATAAAGAGGCAGAGGCACTGAACAAGGGATTAGAACAGATGGACCTAACGCACATCTACAGAGCACGCCATCCAAACACAACAGCATACCCATTCTCTCATGCACAGGGAACATTTTCAAGGCTAGATCATATACTAGGCCACAGCAAGAGCCTCAGTAAATTCAAAAGGACTGACATTGTACCAACCAGCTTCTCAGATCACAAAGGTATGAAACTAGAAATAAACTACTCAAAGAAAATGAAAAGGCCCACAAACACGAGGAGGCTTAATAACATGCCCCTAATGACTGAATGGATCAGTGACCAAATAAAAACAGAGATCAAGGAATATATGGAGGCAAATGACAGCCATACTTCAACACCACAAAATCTGTGGGACGCAGCAAAGGCCGTACTAAGAGGGAAGTATATTGCAGTACAGGCCTACCTCGGGAAAGGAGAACAATCCCAAATGAACAGTCTAAACTTACAATTAATGAAACTAGGAAAGCAAGGACAAATGGGGCCCAAAGTCAGGAGAAGGAGGGACATAATAAAGAGTGAAGCAGACATAAATAAAATGGAGAAGAATAAAACAAGAGAAAGAATCAGTGAAAACAGGAGCTGGTTCTTTGAGAAAGTAAACAAAGTAGGTAAACCCCTAGCCAGACTCATCATGAGAAAAGAGAGTCTACACACATAAACAGAATCAGAAATGAGAGAGGAAAAATCACTACGGACGCCACAGAAATACAAAGAACTTTGAGAGAATACTGTGAAAAATTATATCCTAACAAACTGGATAACCTAGAAGAAACAGACGGGTGAGAAGGGAGGTGAGAAGGGAGGGATAAAGGGATTGGGGGTGGGGGGGGTGGGGAAAGGGGTGTTACCAATAGCACACACAATGTAGCTGGGTGGGGGGGGGAGGGGTGCGGTTCGGGGGCACGGATACGGGGAAGGCAGTGTAACACAGAGAAGACAGGGAGTGACTCTATGGCATCTTACTGCGCCGATGGACAGTGACTGTAATGGGGTATGTGGTGGGGACTTGATAATAGGGGAAGTCTGGTAACCAAAATATTTCTCATGTAATGGTACATGAATAACAGCAAATCAAAAAACTTAAAAAGTTAAAAGAATAAAACAAAGAAAGAAGGGCGGCGGATGGCCTGTGGTGGCGCCAGTCGCCCCGGCCGGGCTCGGGGCCAGCAGGGGCCTGGTGGGCAGCAGCGTAGCGCGGGCGGCCCGGGGCGAGAGCGGCTTGGGCACGGCGGTGGTGGGCTGGGATGGCGTGGGGTCGTTGGGGGCGTGCGGCGGTGACGGTGGGGTGGGGGCCACCGGCCCTGGCTCGGGGCCCGGAGGCAGGCGGGGAGAGCGCAGGCTCTTGGGATGTCCAGGGCCGGCTCGCGACGGCTACGGCCATATCACCCTGAAGGCGCGCGGTCTCGTCTGATCTCGGAAGCTAAGCAGGGTCGGGCCCGGTCAGTCCGTGGATGGGAGACCGGCCCGGGAAACGGACGGAACTCGCCAATCTTCCCGAAAGAGAGTTCAAAATAAGAATCATAAACACGCCTACGGAGGTACAGGAACACGTTCAAGAACTCAGGAGCGAATTTAAGGCAGAGATTCATCATTAAGCCATGGAGATGCACACATGTCCCAACACGAGGGACCCAAGGAAACACAACATCAGGTCCAGAGTAATGGACAACGGCAAAGATCAAGGGGAAGGACAGACTTCTTTTTAAAAGCAGCTAGGCGGAGAAAATTTTAGACTGCACCTACAGAGGAAAACCAAACCCATCAGGCTACCATCACGTTTCTCAGCAGAAGCCTTGCAGGCCACAAGGGAGTGGCATGATATGTTTAATGCAATGAAGCCGAAGGGCCTCGAACCAAGAATACTCTACCCGGCAAGGTTGTCATTCATTTCAATTTGAAGGACGGATTCAACAATTTTCAGATAAGCAAAAGCTGAGAGAATTTACCTCCCACAGACCACCGCTACAGTGCATTTTGGAGGGACTCCTGGAGGTGGAAGTGTTCCTAAGGCTAAATAGATGTCCCTCAAGGGATAGACAAAGAGTACAGAATATGATTCATAACATACAAAGAATGGAGGACGAAGAAAAAGGAGGGGGGAGAAAAGAATCTTTAGGTTGTGTTTCAAATAGCATATCAGCTGAGTTAAATTAGACTGTTAGATAGTAAGGGAATTACCCTTGAACCTTTGGTAGCCACAGCTCTAAAGCCTGTGGTGGCAAAAAGTACGTACCTACCGATCGTCACCCTAAATGTAAATGTTGTGAGTGCACCAATCAAAAGACACAGAGTCACTGAATGGATTAAAAAAAAACAAGACCCATCTCTATGCTGCCTACAAGAGTGTCACTTCAAACGCAAAGACATACACAGACTGAAAGTAAAGGGATAGAAAAAGATATTTCATGCAACTAACAGGGAGAAAAAAGCAGGAGTTGCAGTACTTGTATCAGACCACACAGACTCCGATACAAAGAAAATCACAAGAGACAAAGACGGACATTGCGTAATGATAAAGGGGTCAGTCCAACAAGACGGTATAACTAGTACAAATATCTATGCACCCAACACAGGATCATCTACATATGGGAAACAAGTACCAACAGAATCAAAGGGGGGAATAGAATGCAATGCATTCATTTGGGGAGACCTCAACACACCACTCACTCCGAAGGACAGCTCAACGGGACAGAAAATAAATAAAGAGGCAGAGGCACTGAACAAGGGATTAGAACAGATGGACCTAACGCACATCTACAGAGCACGCCATCCAAACACAACAGCATACCCATTCTTCTCAAGTGCATAGGGAACATTTTCAAGGCTAGATCATATACTAGGCCACAGCAAGAGCCTCAGTAAATTCAAAAGGACTGACATTGTACCAACCAGCTTCTCAGATCACAAAGGTATGAAACTAGAAATAAACTTCTCAAAGAAAATGAAAAGGCCCACAAACACGAGGAGGCTTAATAACATGCTCCTAATGACTGAATGGATCAGTGACCAAATAAAAACAGAGATCAAGGAATATATGGAGGCAAATGACAGCCATCCTTCAACACCACAAAATCTGTGGGATGCAGCAAAGGCCGTACTAAGAGGGAAGTATATTGCAGTACAGGCCTACCTCGTGAAAGGAGAACAATCCCAAATGAACAGTCTAAACTTACAATTAATGAAACTAGAAAAGCAAGGACAAATGGGGCCCAAAGTCAGGAGAAGGAGGGACATAAGAAAGAGTGAAGCAGACATAAATAAAATGGAGAAGAATAAAACAAGAGAAAGAATCAGTGAAAACAGGAGCTGGTTCTTTGAGAAAGTAAACAAAGTAGGTAAACCCCTAGCCAGACTCATCATGAGAAAAGAGAGTCTACACACATAAACAGAATCAGAAATGAGAGAGGAAAAATCACTACGGACAGCACAGAAACACAAAGAATTATTAGAGAATACTATGAAAAGTTTTATGCTAACAAAGTGGATAACCTTGAAGAAATGGACAACATCCTTGAAAAATGCAACTTTCCAAGGCTACCCCAGGAAGAAACAAAATCTGAACAAACCAACTATGAGCAACGAAATTGAACTGGTAATCAACAACTACCTAAGAACAAAAGGCCTTGACCAGATGGCTTCACCACTGAATTTTATCAAACATTTACTGAATACCTAATACCCATCCTCCTTGAAGTTTTCCAAATGTAGAATAGAAGGGAATACTTCCCACCTCATTCTATGAGGCCAGCACCACTCTTATTACAAAACCAGGTAAAGACAGCACAGAAAAAGAAAATTACAGACCAATATCCTTGATGAACACAGATTCAAAAATACTCAACAAAACATTAGCAAACTGAATTCAAAAATACATCCAGGAGATCATCCATGGTGATCAAGTAGGATTTACTCTAGGGGTGCAAGGATGATACAACATTCGAAAATCCATTAACATCATCCACTACATCAACAAAAAGAAGGACAGAAACCACATGATCATCGCCATAGATGCTGAAAAAGCATTTGACTAAATTCAACATCCATTTGTTATAAAATCTCTCAACAAAATGGGTATAGAGGGCAAGTATCTCAACATAATTAAGGCCATATATGACAAAACCACAGCCAACATCATAGTTAAACAGCAAGAAGCTGAAAGCCTTTCCTATAAGATCGGGAACAAGACACGGATGCCCACTCTCCCCACTTTTATTCAGCATAGTTCCGGAGGTCCTCGCCACGGCAATCAGACAACACAAAGAAATACAAGGCATCCCGATTGGTAAAGAAGTTGTTAAATTGTCGCTGTTTGCAGATGACATGATATTGTACATAAAAAACCCTAAAGAATCCACTCCAAAACTACTAGATCTAATATCTGAATTCAGCAATGTTGCAGGTTACAAAATTAATACACAGAAATCTGTTGCACTCCTATACACTAATGAACTAGCAGAAAGAGAATTCAGGAAAACAATTCCATTTACAATGCATCCAAAAGAATAAAATACCTAAGAATAAAACTAACAAAGGAAGTGAAAGACTTATATGCCAAAAACTATAAGACACTCATGAGAGAAATTATAGAAGATACCAATAAATGGAAACACATCCCATGCTAATAAGTAGGAAGAATTAATATTGTGAAAATGGCCATCCTGCCTAAAGCAATCTACAGATTCAATGCAATTCCTATCAAAATACCAACAGCTTTCTTCAATGAGACAAGTTCAAAAAGACAGGAGTAGTTTGGCCTGAAATTTTTGAATATTCGCCAGATAAAGGAGTCTCTCAGCATAGCCCATGTCTTTATTGTGTTAATTAAATCATGTCGTTGTAAGATTCACTTAGCCTGCTAAAAGGCCCAGCTTATTTTTTAAACTTTACCTATATGCTGTTTTTCCTCCTCCATCCCCCTCCATCCCCTAATCAAGTAATTTGCAGCCTGGACAGTTAATTTAGCAAGCTAGCCCAGCCATAAACAGCATTGTAAAGACAAGAAAGATTCCATCTTAAAGCTAAGGTTGCATTTTAATACCCAGGAAGTTAAAAAGTAAGATTCGTAATTTACTCTTTAGCAAACAGACAATAACTCAGCCCACCTTGGGGGCAGGGCAGGTAGTCTTAAGTGATTTGCTCTCAGAGAGAAGCTGCTATCCTGGGAAGGAATCAGAGCAGTAAATTTCTTGTGTTAATTTTGCAAAATTACTTGAAATAGAAAAGACTTAATGTCTCATCAAAGATGAATATTTGGGGGGCCACTTAACAAGTCTGCACCCCTAGCCCTTTATCATGTTCCTGAAAATCCTCAACCACCCATAAAACCCCTAGACAACAACACGCAACGGTGGACTCTCTTGTCCCCTCAAAGCATGCACCAGGAGCTCTTTCCTCTCACTTTATCTCTAAATAAAAGCCTCTCCCTGGCTTTCCTCCCTTGAGCGTTTGCAAAGTTCATTCTTTGACTCCATGAACAGGAACCCCAGTATCATTTTAGTCTGTTAAAGTTCCCCATTGTGCCCCCTCATTGTTTCTGTGTTTTCCATCAAGTATTTTGCTTAGGAAACATTGATTGTTATATATTCCTGTGAATTACTTCCCTTTCCCTTTGAAATCTCATACCCTTACCCCCTTCTCCTTGGTTCAGGATGACACATAGACGTCATTCTCCCCGTGTAACTCCAGGGAGGAGAAATCCCAGGGCAAAATACCTTTGAAACCGAAATCAGTCAAAGGGAGAAATAAAGTTTAAAACCCGTTTATTGCTTACAGTTACAGTTGTCCTGCGTGTCTCTCTCTCTCTCTCTCTCTCTCTCTCTCTCTCTCTCTCTCTCTCTCTCTCTCTCTCTCTCTCTCTCTCTCTCTCTCTCTCTCTCTCTCTCTCTCCTCTCTCTCTCTCTCTCTCTCCTGTTGTGGCAGAAGAGAGCGAATACTCCCACCAACCTCTCTGGTCCAGAGAAGCCCTCACTTGCCCATGTAATTACCCACTAATGTGAAGATGGACTACTTCTCTCCACCCCTTGGAAACACCTGTTGATATGGCAATGCACTAAATTAAAGCCAAGCAAGAGATTCTCAAACTATTGCAATCTGACCCACATCCTGTCTGTGGAACACATGTTCTATGGTTTTCCTGTATGTACTTAATAAAATTTTGTTATTTTTTTTCCTGTTAATCTGTCTCATGTCAATTTTATTCTTAGACCAGCTAAGGGAACTGTGAGGAATAGAAGAAATTCTTCCTCCCACCACCACTCAAGTAGCTATGTTTACTAATGGACTGCACCAGGATCTTTCTCTTTTTGTTAAAAGGACCAGGATGGTGTGGAGAAAACGGAAATTATAGCCAGAATCCTTCCTGGGTGTCGCCCATTGTAGACCTGAAGTTCCTGTTTGCATGTCTATGGGATGTTTACAAAGAGGCTGGTCAGTCTTGGGAGTGTTAGGCAGAAAGATAGATATGAGCGGGATGGAGAGAGCATTAAGGCCAGTATAGGTCACTAAAAGGAACTCAACATAGTAACCAGTTAAATCTAGAAACCCAGAAAAGACTCAGAGTTAATGAGTTCATCAGTCAAAGCTCAAAAGTCCAGGAGCAATAGGTCCCAGAATGTGTGAATGTTCCCCAGACACAGAAAAGTATCTGAGCACAGACAGCCCCTGTCTTCACTGTGTCAATTAACCATGCCACTGTGAGATTTACTTTAGCCTGTGCTAAAAGGCCCAGCTACAAACAGCATAATAAAGACAGCAAAAATTCCATCTTAAAAGTATAATTACATTTTAAAACCCAAGAAGTTAAGAAGTAAGATTCATAATGTCTTGCCAATGGGTTTCAGCCCTGGGTGAGTCCACTATGGATTCAATGTGACCAAAGAAATGACAGTAAAACGTTCTTGGGGTGAAAGGGTTATACCCAGTGGCAGGTCAATCACTAACATCCCATTCACTCAGAGTGAATCTGCACACAGCAAGCAAGTCTCTGTCTCTGGGCCTCTCTGCCTGCACAGCCGTCCTCTGGGCCTCTGTCCTTGGTGCTGCCACCACTCAGCCTCTGCTCTGCTCTCCTGCAGCCTTGCAGCCATGCCACTGTGTCACCCAGAGCACTGGGCAGGGCTCTTTACATAGAGTCAATAGCAACATATTGCCCACACGTGTGGTGAGCTAGCCAACCGGGCCAGGTGAGAATCTTGACCACAGGTACGTTCATTTTATCCACACTTAACATACTCGTTAGTGAACATACAATAATAACTCAGCCCACCTTGGAGGCAGGGAAGGCAGTCTTAATTGATATGCTCCCAAACCAGGAAGCTGCTCTCCTGGGAGGGAATCAGAGCAGTGCATTTCTTGGGTTAAGCTAATTTTGCAGAATTACCCCGAGGACTGATAAGAAACTTAATGTCGCATCAAAGATAAACATCTTGAGACCACTTAACAAGTCCACACCCCTAGCCCTTTGTCACATTCCTGAAAAATCCTTAAAAGGGAGAACCCTCAACCTTTCAATACACCTCTCTCTCTGAGGTCTCCTGTGCTTTCTAAGTGTGTAGGCTTTTTCTCAATCTTTCAGCGTGCCTCTCTCCCTGAGGTAGCCCACTGTAGGGAAGCCACCCCCCTCCCCACCACTTCCTTTATGTTCTGTGAAGACAGCTGCCTGCTGCTTCACCTCAGATATGTATGGCCTTGAGAAACCTGTTGTACCCACGGGAAAGGAGCTAGATAAGGGCCTTGAAGGCCAGATGCACGGCCATGAAGGTCACATGCATGCGCATCTTAAAACACTTATGTAACCATGAATTAGCAGTATAAGAAGTACAGCTGTGTGCAGAATAAAGCGGCCTCTTTAAGCACCCTCCATGACGACTCCCGCTGCCACTTTGCTCTTTGCATTGCCCCAAAACCTCAAAGGCTAACCCTGGACCCCGACACCCACACTCCCCTCTCTCTGAGTTTGCACTTCCTCTCTTTAAATAAAACTTTTACTCTACTTCACTACTGTGTCTCTGCCCTTCAATTCTTTGTTGCGGCAGGGACATGAACCGAGGAAAATACACAACACCCTCCTAACAGGAGTACCAGCCCAGGGAAGGGATGGGGGAAGGAGATGGCTGTGAGAGCAGGGAGAGAGTGGTGCGAGCATGGGAAAACAGAGCTTGGGGAGTGTAGAAGGGAAGCCTGGAAGAAGAACTAGGAGAGAATGGCAGCTCAGAGAAGGAAGCCATGGAGCCTCAATGCTAGTGAGACAGGGACTGTGGGTTTAGACAGAGTAGGGTGAGGGCCTCCGGAAAAAACCCCTACTGAAACTCCATATTAAACAATTAAGCAAAGTCAGTCACATTAATTCTCTAAAGTAATATAAGCATTCTTCTGTGAGATTAATTAAAACTAAAAATTCAGGAGTAACTTGGCCTGAAATGTTTATTGTAGCACTATTTACAATAGCCAAGAAATGGAAGCAACCTAAATGTCCATGAGTAGATGAATGCATAAAGAAGATGTGGTGCATATACACAATGGAATATTATTCAGCCATAAGAAGAAAACAACTCCTACCATTTGCAACACCATGGATGGAGCTAGAGGGTATTATGCTCAGTGAAATAAGCCAGGCGGAGAAAGACAAGTATCAAATGATTTCACTCATCTGTGGAGTATAAGAACAAAGAAAAAACTGAAGGAACAAAACAGCAGCAGACTCACAGAACCCAAGAACGGACTAACAGCTACTAAAGGGAACGGGACTGAGGAGGGGGCGTGGGAAGGGAGGGATAAGGGGGGAAAGGGCATTACGATTAGCACACATAATGTAGCGGGGTTGGAGGCACGGGGAGGGCTGTACAACCCAGAGAAGACAAGTAGTGACTCTATAGCATCTCACTTCACTGATGGACAGTGACTATCATGGGGTGTGTGGTGGGGACTTGATAATGGGGGGAGTCTAGGAACCATAATGTTGTTCATGTAATTGTACATTAATGATACCAAAAAAAAGATACACGAGGCAAAAAAGAAAACACACATACTCTGCTGAAATTGACATATTAATAACAAGTGTGTGTAAAGTGTGCAAGCATATATACTCTAAGCTTTCATTGCTAATACTTGTGCCTGAATGTGTATTAATAATTATAATTATATGTTAAGTTTCTGTGCAAATTCTAAAGGCCAAATCCCTAATCTGTGCAGTTTCTAAATAAAATAAGAGAACGAAGTAGACTACCCAAACACTTATGGAGGAACAATTTTTAAGTCTTCCGTTTTGATTTTGAAGGCCCTCAAAAGATTGGAGAGAGAAGAAAAGGAGCTTCTCCCCAAACTCATGGGTCCTCCAAGTGGCACGAGTACTCATCTCCTTAAATATTTTTGCCCTGAGCACCTCACTTGCCTCACCCTAGACTTGGGCCTGCCCCTAAGGGTCACAGAGGCCGCATTCATGCAAGTTTATTCTCTTTCTTTATCTCTCTGTCTCTGTGTCTGTCTGTCTCTCTCTCTCTCACACACACACACCACAGCTGCCTTTCCTACATTACATGGATTCAAGGAAAATAAAATACTTAACCAAATTATTTTCAGTCCGGAGCCTTATCCTCCCTACTTCCAATCTCACACATTTTTAGGGAGGTGGGGTAGTGGCAACCCCTAACCTTAAGCTAGCAATATCACAGACGAACCGAAGGATCCCATACCTGTTGAGAAGTTTTTAGTGGACACAATCAATCCAAGAGTTTGTTTTTTGAAACTGAGAAAAAAAATACCTTTGGCATTTTGATCTATGGTATTAGAGGAAGGTAGAGGAAGAAGGAAAGCCATGTCAGCAGCCTCCAGTCTGATATGTGGCAGGCTTTACCCTAATCCTAGAATCATGGGTGGGAAGGTAGCTGGGAGATAGTTCACTTCATCCATCTGGGTCCTTTCTCTGCCGGGGCCTGCCGGCAGGAGTCGAACAGTTCCTGAGTGGGGCCTCGGGCTGTATATACAAGATGACAGGAGGGCAAACCGTCTGTTGCAGAATGCAGAATGCCAAGAAGCTTTATTCGGGGATGGCTTATATACACCTGAATTGCCTACAGAACAATACAATGGGCTGGCCCAGGTGGGTGGTCTTGAGATAAGACCTCCCTACATTCCTGAGATACTTGTTCCTGGAATTTAGGAACTTTTCAAGGTTTCTTTCAAAGTCAGGCCCGGTTCAGGCCTTAGATGGAGACTAGGCTCCTTCTGTCCCAACCGCTCTCCACATCTCCCCCTTTTTTATTTTTTAAAATGCTTGAATGCATGGGATGACTGTGCCTGTCTTAGGTTGGTCAAGAACGGGGATGGCCTTACCCGTCATCGGGCTGAGGGTTGCATGACCCATTCCCTGTCTTAGGTTGGTCCACTCCCCTTCTTGCCTTACCCGTCACTGGCTATCCAGCCTCCTAAGCCAAAATTGACTGGGGGGTTTGAGTGATAAGTTTTGCTTGTGGAGGCTTCTATAGATTTGCTTCAGCACTTTTTCTACCAAATGGTAGTGCTGTAGGGACCAATATAAGTAGAACAAAGAGCATTAGAATGCAGACAATGAAGGAGCTCAAGAGCTATTTTGGTAGAAGCCCAGTACAGAAGCACACCAGCATTCCTTTTCCTTCTGCTGAATAATTTCTGATAGAGGCTCAGGGCAGGCGAATTCCTGGAGGTAGAAGGATGGCCTAGAATCCTAGTATCATTGACCTGGACAATGATCTCCGGGCCATCCCAAACCACTGGGTGGAGGATCAGAGGGTCTGGCACAAGTGCCCAGTGTGTGTGGTTGGCTCCTGCGGTGGTCAGCAGAATGCAGAGGAGTATGAGCCTCAGCATGGTGGACCAATCTTTCTGGGAGCCACCTGGCTCCTTCTGCATCCTGTGGAAAAACACAAACATGCCCTCGTCCCCAGATTAGTACTGGATCTGGACCATTCCATTGACCCGTGAGAGGATCCTTCCACCTCACCATAGCATATGAATCTTTTGTTTTTGGATGCCAAAATCTATCTGCT
Organism: Smutsia gigantea; assembly: GCA_032199065.1. Classification (NCBI taxonomy): domain Eukaryota; kingdom Metazoa; phylum Chordata; class Mammalia; order Pholidota; family Manidae; genus Smutsia; species Smutsia gigantea. The sequence goes on along the minus strand of JAVSCE010016740.1, from coordinate 34,236 downwards.
GCTGACCTGCTCTGTGCATCTATGGTGAGAAAATTTAAAATAAAAAGTGCATGGTTTAAATAGTTTGCTGGAGTTTCTGGGTACAACTCCCCCTTTTTTATTTTTTGAAGCTGATGCTTCAGGGTACTGTGTGTCCTTTCCACAATACCTTGTCCTTGGGGATTGTAAGGAATACCTGTTTTGTGAAGGATTTGAAATTGCTTGCAGAAATGCTGAAATGCACGGCTGGTATAGCCAGTCCCATTGTCTGTTTTAATCTCTTTTGGCACGCCTGTAATGCCAAAGCATTTTAAGCAATGGGCTATAACGTGTTTAGTGGCTTCTCCAGTTTGTGCTGTTGCCATAATAAAGCCAGAATAGGTGTCTATAGAAATACGGACATACAAATATAGGTGAGTTCCATGGCAAATTGTAAGTTTCTATATGACCGCGGTTGAGTTGCTCCTGCACTAGCAGCTCTGCCGCTTGAATTTTTTCAGCTGAAAGAGGCCACTGATCCACCCATACAGGGGTATCGCTGAGCCATGTTATTGGATCTGCATGAGGAGCAGGGGGCTCAGAGGCCTCTATTAAAAATATCCTAGTCCTTGTCTGTCTCTTCTAGAGGGAGTTATGAGAGGTTGATTGATGCCCTGTCCCTTAGCCCCGAGTCCCTGTGTGGGAAGAAGTCCTGGGTCTAATAATTGGGTAGTGACTTTATCATTGGGGCTATACAGGTATACTCCCATTTCTTTCATAACATCTCTTCCCCATAGATTGACTGGAAGGCCTGCAACTATATATGGTTGAAAGCTGCCACTATGATTTTCATCATCCCTCCATAACAAAATATCACTACTCTGCTCTGAATTTTGACTTTGGCCTATGCCTTGAAGGTGTGTCACTGTAGGTTGTTTAGGCCACTCATAGCGCCATTGATCACTGGCAAAAACAGATACATCAGCTCCAGTATCTAGGAGCCCTTTCATTCTTTTTCCTCTTATGGTTAATGTTAATTCTGGACGTTTATTGCCAGTGGGTTGAACCCAATACGTATCAGACGAGCCAAAACCTGCCTGACCTCTTTTATCCTTTATATATTTGTTTGGAGATTCTACTTTTGGAAGGAGAATTAATTGTGCAATTCTCTGAGGGGGTTGAATGACTGTTTTATGGCTGCTGGTGAATGAGCCATAATTTTTATTTCTCCCTCATAATCTGGGTCTATCACACCCGGTGCTACTAAAAGGCCTTTCATGGTGGCACTGCTTCTGCCTAATAATAATCCTACACATCCAGCAGGTAGTGGTCCGTACACTCCTGTGGGAAGGGCCTGCATGCCCATCTCTGGGGTTAGTACTGTGTAGGAGGAGGGACTGAGGTCCAGTCCTGCGCTGCCTGAGGTGGCTCGGTAGAGGTCACAAACGGATTCCCTTGCCTCGGGACGAAGGCTTGGAGAGCCCCATAACACTGTTTCGGGACCTGGGGCTGGCCCCTCCTCCCGTTTCCCTGTTCCTGATCTAGTTTATTTCCATTTACATCTCTTCTTGACTTACATTTTGTTACCCAATGATTGCCTCGTTTGCAGCAAGGACAGACTCTGTTGTCTTCCCGTGTCGCCTAGCCTCTCATTCCTATTTCTGTTTTGGCACTGCCTTATCTGGTGACCCATTTGTCCACAGCCAAAACAGCTGCCAGGGGGCCCTGAAGTATTCCATGTTTTGGAAGCCTGCTGCTGGAAAAGCACTTCTTTGACTGTTTTCCCTTGAAGTGCGGCAGCCATGGCTAACCCTTGTGTGTAAGCTGGGCCGATATCTGAACAGAGACTAATATAATCTGAAATTGTGCCCTTTTTTCTGAAAGGGTGAAGGGCTGCCTGGCATGCAGAATTTGCATTCTCATAGGCTAATTGTTTTACAAGGAGAAGGCCCGCATCTGTATCTCCTATCAATCTGCTAGATGTTTGCATCAAACGAGAGACAAAATCTTGAAAAGGCTCATCTGGCCCTTGCCTAATTTTAGATAAATCTTCGGATCGTGCCCCCCCTGAGGGCAGTTTCATCCAAGCTTGCTTAGCAGCAGCATTTACTTGTGCATAGGCAGCAGGATCGAAATCTAACTGCCTGTTAAGATCACTGTAGGGCCCTTCCCCCATAAGCATTTCAAAAGTTACTGGATGGTTTTGAGCTCTATTAATATCAGCTGTCTTTTGACATTGCTCTGCATATTCTGATCTCCACAATAGATAATCTCCTCCACTTAAACAGGCTCGTGCAATAGCTTTCCAATCAGAGGGTGGAAGAGCATCAGCTGCAAAAGCCTCAAGCATAGTTTGTGTAAACGGAGCAGTAGCTCCATAGGATGACCAGGCCATTTTCAGCTCTTTAAGTTGTTTGAATGATAAAGGCTGATGAATTCTGTGCCTCACCCCTTGCTCATCCACTTCCTCAAAGACTGGACAGGCTACAAAACCCATAGTATCTTCCCCTCTCTCTGAAGCTTGTTTCAGAGCCTTTTGCAGGGGAGAAAGCTGTTGTAGTGGCAACAGCTGTCTTTTATCTGGTCTAGGTTTTAAAGGCGGGACGGCCAAGGCTGTAAGAGGCGGCGCAGGGGGATCAAGCCCGGCAACAACTGACTGAGGGGGAACTGGAGGGGTATATTTCAATGCACCTTCAGCCATGAGCTTGCTAAAGGTTTTACAAAAGCAAACCTCTGGCAGATCTATTTTTCGGGCCTTTGTTCTTTAAGGTCTGCTAAAGAGCTGCGATCGCTCTCCCATTCTTCCTCATCCGCCATTTCCAATGCAGTCTCGGGTGGTGCGGAAGGAATGACTCGACCGGCTTCAGCGTTTATACTTCCACTTAGGCCTGTAGCCGAATTTAATATCTGCCTCTCATGTCTAGGACCTAAACTATCTCTAATTAGAGTCCAAAGCCCAAAAGCGCAAGTAAAGAGCAAACGGCTATTCCCGTTTCCCATACTTATCTCTACTGCAACACTATTATTTATAGATAATGAGGTTTTTATACTTCCACTTTTAGCTAGCGAAGTAGGAAAGAGCTGGGAGCGCCCTTCACCTGACTCCAAGGCCAAGGCGGCCTGAAAAAGCAGGCTGGAAGTCAGAGACTGAGAAAGAGACACTCCTCTTGGATACCCAGTCGGGCTGTCGGGGTCTGAATCCAGACACGTGGGCCTTTGAGGAGCCGCTGAAGTGTAGCCTCAGCCTGGACTCTCGCAGTTGCCCACGGGCTTTCCTCAGTCCCTCACATCCAAGGAGGTGCTGTTGAAAGGGAATCCTGGCCTCCGCTCAGCTGACGTTCCCGGCTCCCAAGGGAGACGGGGGATCCACTGAGGGAAACACAGGGGAATCTGTCGCTCGAGACTTGAGAACGGCAGCCAGGCTAGTCCCGTTTAAGTGGCTGACGAGCGCCCGATGTTGTGAGCCACAGACGGCTTTTTTTTTAATATATAAGAAAAGTAAAAGAGAAAGGCAGTGTCTGTTCCCCGGGGTAATTATGCCTTTTATTATATTCACGGACTGTTGGTCCTTTTCTTCAACTCCTGTCTTTACCACCGTCCCCGCACTTTCTTGCCTGCGTGCTATGGCAGAAGTGCTTCAGATCCGCAGCGCTGCGTCTTCTCTCTTGGTGGCTCCCTGGCGTTGCTCCCCCGTACTCAGGTCCCTGTTCGGGCGCCACTTTCTGCCGGGGCCTGCCGGCAGGAGTCAAACAGTTCCTGGGTGGGGGCGTCGGGCTGTATATACAAGATGACAGGAGGGCAAACCGTCTGTTGCAGAATGCAGAATGCCAAGAAGCTTTATTCAGGGATGGCTTATATACACCTGAATTGCCTACAGAACAATACAATGGGCTGGCCCAGGTGGGTGGTCTTGAGATAAGACCTCCCTACATTCCTGAGATACTTGTTCCTGGAATTTAGGAACTTTTCAAGGTTTCTTTCAAAGTCAGGCCTGGTTCAGGCCTTAGATGGAGACTAGGCACAAAAACACAATCAGTCCTGTCCTGTACTCTTGCTCCTTCTGTCCCAACCGCTCTCCACATTTCTCCAAAAGCATGATGTGACTCCAGATCTCTCCTCTCTCCACAGCTTCCTGAAGTTTCAGCTGAGGCAGCAGAGAAGGGGTACAGAGTAGGAGATCTTCTTCAAGAGGTCATGAAGTTTTGCCAAGAAATAACAACTGGATGAAGCTGTGGGCAATCTGGCTAACAAACAATGGCTAGACCGGCTGCTCACCAACATGTGAGCTGACAACTCCTTCGACTCCTCCCCATTTACTCCCCCTAGCAGCATTCCACCCCAACTAGGGCACCCCCACCATTAGCCCGTTGAACTGCACACCCCATGATTGTATTTCCCCGTACATCTGAGAAGTTGGACTGTGCAGATACAGGGTGCCCAACAAGCTGGGCAAGAGCATGAATAAATAAAATAAAATAAAATGTGTCATTGTTTTCTACACCAGATATATCTGAGACGAGGAAAGAGAATGGGTCCAATTCCAAGGATGGGTGATACAGTGTTGGATTTATGTCCCCATCTCATGCTGGTTTATTTTCTAAGAACCCAAGACATGAAAAAATAACTTACGTCCAAGTCACAATCTAGAGTTTTGCCACCTGTGGTCTCCCTGTTTCTCTTGTAACTGCACATCTAAATTCATAATCCCAGGGGTGCAATTTTCTTGCTTTTAGTTAAGAGTTTAGACTAAAAAATAAACTGAAAAAACGTATATTACTCATGGACAATACCACCACCACCCTGGCCAGACATATACCTCACTATTGACTGCACATGGCTAAACGCTATATACTGAACTTTATATGAATGTATTTATATATATATATATATTACTATACACTGAATGACAATAGTATCTGACACTCCTTTGTGTGTGAATAAAGCTTCCTTAGAAGTCATTTCAACTGATAAGATATCCTTGTTTTCCATTTGTCTGAGAAAAATTTTACAAGAACAAAGGATGGTAAATACCTCAAAGATGCTGTGGGGACAATTGTAACATTTCCAGAGTATCTCGCCTGGCTTTAGTGTATTTGCATATCTTCAGGGTTGGAGAGAGGTTCATCTCCATGTCAGTTGGTAATTACCTGGGCAACTGAGGGCGTGTCTGAACCCGAGAGTTTAAAGGGAGGGCCTGGCTTGCTTGCTTGCTTCCTTCATTCCTGAGCAGGGGAGAGAGACGGTGCTGGACTGCAGTTTGTAAGCAATGAACAGGTTTTAACCTTTATTTCTCCCTTGGACTGGTTTTGGTTTTTAGAGGTATTTTGCTCCAGAATTTCCTTTCCCTGGACTTACACCTGGTGGCAGTCAGCAGGGAGCCTCTGAACCCAAAATCTGTCATAATGGGTGCGACCTTTGGGAGGGCTGCTCCTGTGGGTGGTAGGGAGGCCTGGTGGATGCAGCGACAGAGGGTCTCGCTTCACCTGTTATTATTGCCCCAGCCCCATGCACAATTGTGGAATGCACTTCAATATACGATATTGTGCACTGTGTAATTGTGTGTGAATATGTGCACAGGTTTGGTTTGTGAGCTTATATGTCTGTAGAATTCTCATTGGTGTTATCTTAATGAACTGGGTTTTTTCTCCGCAGAGGTGAGTTCTAGAGGGGCCTGTAATCCTGGGTTGGCCGCATTTCTTGGTTACTTAGATACTGAGTGAAGGTCCAGGATTTTGGATGGATGGACCAAAGGGTGGATGGATGAGTGGCTGGACAGAGGGAGATGGATGAATGCAGAGATGATTGAATGGAGAGATGAATGAATGGATGGGTAGATGGGTGGACTGACACATGGCTGGGTGAATGGATGGGTAGAGAGATGGGCAAGTGGATGAATGAACGGATGGAGGGATGGCAACACTGGGTGGATGGAGGCTCAGGAAGAAGCAGGGCCTCAGTGCATGATCACTCAGCAAGTCTGTGAGTCTGTGAGGGAGCTTGAAACAATGTGCCTCTGCCTGTCCCACAGGGATCCCACTGGAAGTCCCTGGCCTGGGAAAGCCAAAGCGACCGGTGCCATCTGGCTTCCATCAGCCAAGGTTTCATATTCCCATGACCTTCTCCAGGTTTCCCCAGGAGCTGAATGTGGGTAAAATCAGTGCCGAAGTGATGTGGAACCTGTTTGCCCAGGACATGAAGTATGCCATGGAGGGTGAGTTCCCCACCCCTGTGTCTTCCAGCCTGTCCACAGCAGGTAGCTGTGCCTCCGTGTTCCCTCCAAAGCAATGATTGCCCCAGACCCTCATACCTGAGGTTGGACACCAGTGATGGCCAGAGTGGGAACTGCCAAGACAGAGGGTGACAGACCCTCCTGGCTGAGCCGCTCCCATACTGCACCCCGCCAGAGCATGACAAGCATCGCTTGTGCAAGAGCGCCGACTACATGAACCTGCACTTCAAAGTCAAGTGGCTCTACAACGAGTATGTGGCAGAGTTTCCCACTTTCAAGAACCGTGTGCCTGAGTACCCAGCATAAGCCCCCTGCCCGAAGCCCAAGCCAAATCTGTAGTGCTGGCAGCTAGACTGAGGCGCAGAGAGAAGGAATGATCTACGGAGGGTTCCCTGGGGTCCAGGGCACAGTGGGGCTCAGACCTAGTGCTCTCCATTCTCAGCCTCTGAGCTTCAGGCTTGTACAGCTCAGACAGTTAATAACCATTAAGTATTGGGAACCTCCCTGAGGAGGCCCCACGTGCCTTTTCTCATTTGAGCATTTTGACAGTGCTATGAGACGGGCGCACTACAATTCCATTTTGTGGATGAGGAAATGGAAAGTTAAATGCTAAAGGATTTGCCCAAGGTGACATCTGATAAGTGATGGAGGCAGGACGTGAACTCCGGGTGTCTGACTTGCAGGCTGTGTTGGAGGGCAGGGCGGTGGGCACCATTTACTGAGGCCCTCCCATTTGCTGTGTCCCTCACTGCTCACAGCAGCATTGTGGGATAGATAGTCCTCTGTGCACAGGAAACCAGATCGCAGAGAGTAATCCACTTGCCCATGGGCAGTTTAACTGAACCAGGAGTTCCACAAGTGTGGGTCCTCTGACAGGGGTCATTCTGTTCATTTCACGGGTGAAGTAGCCAAGGTTTGGTTGGGGAGGGTAGCAGAGGGGTAGACACCCAAGGCCGCATGGTGAGTCCAACGGGGAGTGGGACCCACCCCAGCACCATCAGCAGTGGGTCAGAACCAGGCAGAGCAGAGGATCAGGGACACGAGGCGGCAGGACCCCACCTTGGCTTTCCGTTCTAGGTGGTTTGAGCCCTTCGACATCCAGTGGCTGGACGAGAATGAGGAGGTGTCCCGGGATTTCCTGCATGGGGCCCTGGAACGAGACAAGAAGGATGGGGTGAGAAGGCTGACCCACGACCAAGCTCCCAGTCTGCCCACACTAGCCTCACCTCATCTGGGATCCAATTTGGGGGCAAAAAAATTGCCCTTGGAATGAAGCTAGTCTCTGAAAGCTGGCCTCCATCTTTGTCTTGTTCAGGTGTTAAAAGTCTTTTGTTCCTTCAGTAAATGAATGGGAGTTCATCGAGCCGGACCCCCAACCTACCCTGGGGCCTTTGTGTCCACCTCTAAGTCTTAGCTCTCGGTCAGCCTGGCACACTATCCATCTCACTCCAGGGTGGTTGGTCTCTGGCTGTCCCCGTGGAGAGCGGCTACTGGGTTTAGGGAATTGTCAGGCTCTGACCCCCTCCCCCTCCTGGCCTCCCTCCCGCTGCAGTTCCAGCAGACCTCAGAGCATGCCCTGTTCTCCTGCTCAGTGGTAGACGTCTTCTCCCAACTCAACCAGAGCTTTGAGATCATCAAAAAACTCGAGTGCCCCGACCCCCAGATCGTGGGGCACTACATGAGACGCTTTGCCAAGGTGCGGGAGTGCGGGGTGGTGTCAGGATTGGGTCGCAGGTGGGGTCGGGGTGGAGGTTGGCGTTGGAGATTGGGATTAGGGTTGGGGTGGGTTTTAGGGTTACTATTAGGATTGGGATTCCATTTGTCATGTATGCTGAGGTGAGTGTTAGGATTTATATAGAATATGAACAGGCTTGGCGTGAGTTTGGAAGCTGAGATCATTGGCCGAGGGTTAAGGTTCAGTTGGATTGGCTTTAGGCTGGGTTGAAAGTGAGGATTCCAAGTAGGAACTGGGATTCTGTTTGGATCAAGTCGTGCTAGAGGTTGGGGCTGGATCATGGTCAGTTGCTTGGTAGAAGAGCTGGTTCTACATAAAGTAATTGTCTTCATCTGGTAATGCTGGTCATCCTGGATGGAAATTCATTCAGCCCAGTGGTCCATCTGAGGTGCCAGTAGGGGTTCAGGTTCCTCCCTGATCTCGCTAGTGGCTTTGAGGCACCAGCTCCTCCTCTCACCCACCCTCTGTGTCCCTCCCAGACCATCAGTAATGTGCTCCTCCAGTATGCGGACATCATCTCCAAGGACTTTGCCTCCTACTGCTCCAAGGAGAAGGAGAAAGTGGTGACCTGCGTGGGCCCCTGTCCTGTCCCCTCCCAACCCCATTCTGCACCCCAAGGGCTCCATCCTTCCTGGGGCTCTGTTGTCTGGGTCTGCACGTGTGTCCAGGGGTATGTGTCTGTGTGTCTGACTGCATGTGTCTCGGGGATCTGCAGGTGCCTTCAGTGTGACATTGTGCAGTTGTTGGGAATGAAGCTTTCAGGGTGGATGTGTGTGAGCATGCAAAGATTTGAGCCCATGGAGGAGGCCATGGGTGGTGACTAGAGCTCCCCTTGCTGCTGTTCCCAGGGGCCCAGCCTACCCAACCCCCCGGGGAGATGTTACTTGGGTCTCCCTTCCCCCTGCCAGTCTCCAGAGACTCCTTCCCAAAACACTCCCAGGACCCTGATCCCATACTCCATTTTCAATCCTCACATGAAGCTATGAGACCCCAGCTTCCTCCAGACGCAGATCCTGAAACCATTCTGGGGTCCCTGGCAGTGGGTGGGGGAGGCTCTGGGGAGGGGTCCTGAGCCCTGACTTCCCACTCTCTTCCCATCCCCAGCCTTGCATCCTCATGAACAACACTCAGCAGCTGCGAGTTCAGCTGGAGAAGATGTTTGAAGCCATGGGAGGGAAGGAGGTGAGGCAAGGCCCGGGCAGGGTCACTGCCACTCCTGTGTCCCCGCAGGGCCCAGAGTTTGTACCTGATGAATTCTGGCTCACCTGCTCCCTTGGTCCCCAGCAAGTGGGTTCCCCATATGTGCCTCCGTTTGCTCTCCAGCCCTTTAGCATCCCTTTCTCTGATTGGATGAGAGATTGACCCGTTTATGTGGATGCCCTATAGAATGACCAGTGCCCTTTCTCCCTCCTCAGCTGGACGCCGAGGCCAGTGACATCTTGAAGGAGCTCCAAGTGAAACTCAACAATGTTTTGGATGAGCTCAGCCGGGTGTTTGCTACCAGGTGGGGGCACCTCCAGGGCTGAGAGCAGAGGGGAGGGGGCTCTTCTAGACCGCTGAGCTTGGGGCACCCAGAGACTCAGCCCACGCAGGATGTACTGGCAAGGACCCCAGGCTTGGAGGTAGATGAATCTGAGTTCAATCCTGGCTTTACTGCTTGCCAACTGTGGAGCTTCCGGTGAGTCATGGAACCTCTCTGAACCTTAGTTTCTTCATCTTTAAAATGGGGGTGATGATGATAATACTGACTGAGTAGGATGATGCGACGAAATGCACAACACAGGCAACTGTCTCAGGGTTAAGCTCAATTACACTCTTGTACACCACCCGCCATGCTTAATTATATGCATGGCTTCTTGAGGATGGTGATAAAAGGTCAAGGTGCATAGGCCAGCATGTGTAGCCTTATCCAGACGTCCACCAGCAGCCAGGAGAATCTGGTCTGAGCAGCCCCTCTCTGTCTCCAGCTTCCAACCACACATCGACGAGTGTGTCAAGCAGATGGGCGACATCCTTAGCCAGGTGAAGGGCACAGGCAATGTGCCAGCCAGTGCCTGCAGTAGCGTGGCCCAGGACGCCGACAACGTGCTGCAACCCATCATGGACCTGCTGGACAGCAAGTGAGCCAGGCCGGGTGGACTGAGTCAGGCAGGCACTTAGGGATAGGGCCTCAGAGACCCAGGGACTGTCCTGCGTGGTACTTGGATGATTTGGGTGAGTGGGTGGGTAGAGGCATGAAGGGATGGAAAGGTGAGGGGTAGATGATTGGAAGGATCGCGGAATAAATACTTATATGGATGAATGGATAGTGGCAGGACATGAAGGATAGGTGGTTGGATAGATGGGTAGATTAAAAGGTAAGTTCTTAGAATGCTAGGTGGAAGAGGGATGGTTAAAAGGATGCATGGACAGACGGATGGATGGATAGACAGCTGGGTAAGCACTTGGATGGATTAATAAGTGGGTGGATGGATGGATGGATGGATGGATGGATGGATGGACGGATGGATGGGGAGATGGGTGGACAGATGGATGGATGGGTGAGTGGGTGGATGGTTTGATTGGTAGAGGCATGGATGGGAGGAAGGGAAAAAGGGAGGGCAGGGAAATAGGGATGAAGGATAGATGATGGATGGTTGAATGGATGGGAGGATGGAGGAAAGGGAGGAAGGGGCAAAGGAAGAAAGGAAAGAGCATTAAAGAAAGTTGGGGGAAGAATGGTTTTATGGATGGGTTGGTCAGTTGCTACATGGATCATGGTGGATTGCCCTCTCTCCTTCAGCTCTGACACATCCAATCACAAATTCCTTATTGCTTTCCCTCTTATGTCCGACTTCTTCCTGCCTTTCCCTCCTGAGCATGGTCCCAGCCCCCTCATAGTCCCTGGTCTCCAGCCTTCCTATTCTAGTTCATCCCTCACTTCATTCTTTCTAACAGGAAAGTCTAGCTGCCTCTCTCTCTCTCCCTCCCTCTCTCGAACACTCCAGGGCTCCCCCCTGCCCTCCTGCTCAGGCCCAGATCTTCTTCCAGGATGCCAAGGCCCTTTCCAGTCTGGCCCCTGCTGACCTGTCCTGCCACCACTCACTGTTGTCCACATGTATCACATATCACAGCCCCATCAAGCCAGGCACGGGGCCCTATACAGGCTTGTGCTCTTTTGTACATCCATGGAATGCCTTCCCACCTTGCCCGTGTGTTGGGGAGAAGGGGTTCCATGGGCTACGGCCAGCAGGGCCTTCTCTCAGTCCTGCCTCTCTCGTCCCCAGCCTGACTCTCTTTGCCAAGATCTGCGAGAAGACGGTGCTGAAGCGGGTGCTGAAGGAGTTATGGAAGCTGGTCATGAACACCATGGAGAAGACCATCGTCTTGCCTCCCCTCACTGACCAGACGGTGAGGCCCCCGGGGTGCCAGAGGGGACACCTGGGCCACATCCTCTGTGGGAGCCCAGAGAGCTCGGTGTCAAAGGCGTTGGGGCTCAGAGGTCATCCAGGCATGAGGGCCATCAGAGGGTCATAAAAGCCACCAGAGAGTAGTGGGGCCATTCAAAAATCAGAGAGGTCACACATGGGGCAAAAGTCACCATAGGTTCAAAGAGGTCATACAGGAGTCAGTTTTTAGAAGTCAAAGAGGTTGAGTAGACTTGTCTAAGGGACATAGAGGTCCACATGGTCAACAGGTCACTCAAAAGTCATTGATCACCCAGAAAACAGAAGTCTTCTTGGGGATAAAGGCCATTCACGGGTCACAGAGGTCATAGGGGTCAGTGGGTTTATCAGAGGGCTTTAGCGGTCAGTCAAGACACAGGGAGGGGAGACACCAAGGACTTCAAAGATCAGAGACCAATAGAACACAGGGTTCCCAGAGGTCAGCCAGAGGTCATGGAGAGCAACCAAGGTCAGAGGGGTCAAGCGGAGGTCAGCAGCCATCCAGAAGCCAGGACCGTTCACCTGGGACCCTTCTGAGAGGAGCGGCCTGGAGATGGTGATCCCCAGGGATCGGGCTGCCCCGAGGGGGTGGGGAGACTGACTGTGCCGCTGGGTGTGGGTCCCTCCAGGGAAGCACAGGGGCCCGAGGACAGTGATGCTGCTGGACTGATGGCAGAGCCCAGAGTGGGAGGGTGTTCTGGGGGGACAGGGAAGACTTAGGGAGGGTGGCCGCAGGTGCCACGAGGCAGGGATGGTGGGGGAGGCTCCAACTCCCGGCCGCCTTCCCGCCTCCCCCAGGCTGGGCTGGGGCATGGGGTCCACCCCTCGATGCCATCTCCACCCCATCCCTGGCCTTCTCGGGAGACTCATGGTGACTTATTCCCCCTTCCCCCATCGCCCTGCCCCCATCACGGCTGACAGATGATCGTAAGTAGAGGCCTCTCTGTCCGTCTGTCTGTCCCTCTGCTCTGTGTCTGGACTCGGCCCACTGTGTGGCTCCAACCCCCACCCAGTGCCCTCTCCTCACCCACCGGCCCCCAACCCACCATCCCACCGTCCCGCCTAGATGTGCCTGTGTCTGTCTGGGGCCGGGATTGGGGAGGGGGTGGGCCTGGGAGGCAGGGAGCACGCCCACCCACCTGGCCCCATTATACAGAAGGAGGAGTCACCTCTAGGCTCCTGACCCCTGGGCCCAGCACCTTCAGCTGGAATTCACCCTTCCTCCCACACTCGGGTGCCACCAGGGTATCAAGGTCTCCCCAAAGCTAGGAGGCTCAAAATCAGCAGAGCTCCTCCGCCCTCCCCTTTGGGCTCTGATGTAGCAGCCACCCCAAATGCAGGCCCTCAGCCCTGGGTCCCTCGTCCGCTGCTCACGGCTGGCCCGCCACTAGCCTGCTTACCCCACCCCCACCGCACATTCACACACACGAGTCCCAGACTCACGCCCAGTCACCCAGCTGGGAGGTGGCCTTGCAGCTTTGGTGTTGGGCAGCCTTGCTGTGAGATCCCAGCCCGGCCACTCTCTGTGTGACCTCGGAAAGTCACGTCACCTCCCAACCTCCTCCATTTCCTTGTCTGCAAAAAGAAGCTAGTGTAGCAACTCTGAGGCTTTGTGACGACCAAGTGGGACGATGCGTTAAAGTGCTCATCCCACTGACCAGCTGAGGCAATGAGAGTTCATATTGTTAATGGTGGTGACGTTCGCGTGTAGACGCACGTAAGGGCCGAGATCAGTAAACCACTCGGAGTTCCCCCTTGTGGGCAAGACAAGGCTTTTGCAGATTTCACCTCCTCCGGAGTTGATAGGTGCTCACGTCGCTTCCTGGTGCCTGCAGCCTGTGTCTCTGGCAGCACACCCACCGGCACACAGTGATTCTGTGGACACGGAGCTAAGGGAATTCACGCAGATTGGTGATTCCCTCTATGCCATGCCTCGTACGCTGGTACAGCTCACCTGCATGACAACTCTGTGAATGAGGTGAATATAATTATTCCCATTTTGCAGATGAGGAAAGCTGAGGCTCACAGACGGGTCCCTTGCTCAAGGCCACACAGTAAAATACATGCCAGAGTCAGAATGTAAATTCAGGTCTGTCTGAATATGGAGCCCATTGGATTTCCTTGGCCCAAGAATCAAGGGGCTTATATATCCAGCAAACATAATCGGGTTATGTTTTGGCAGCCACTTCTGTCCTTTCTCTCTGGCTCTATATTGCTCTTGCTCTTTCTCTTTCTCTCTTTCTCTTCCTGTCTCTCGCACTCTTTCACACCTTTTAACTGTCAGTCATTAAGGCACACGTACATTTTCCCATGCAACCCAGTTGCCTGCTCCCCGTGCAGTGCAGACGCCCCTTATCTCCTGTCCCATGAATCCATGTGCGGTTGCCCTGGGTTGCCACCCCACACAGCTTGCCAGGTTGATCACCGTGTGATGTTGTCTCTGCAGGGCACCCTCTTGAGAAAACATGGCAAGGGATTAGAAAAGGTAGTGAGGGCCTCGTCTGTGCTGAGGTCTGGAGTTCTGGTGTCTGGGTGTGTCCATGTGCATGTGTGTGTCCGTGTGCATGGGCAGGAAGTTCAGCTGGGAGTCACGGGTAGGAGACGGGTGTACAAGCCAAGTTCCACCAAACCAGAAGTCTGAGCCCAGGTGATTCCCCAGGGGCATGGCTTGGAGTGTGTGTGCACCAGTGAGCAAATGTGCACAAACAACTCCCATCCTCCTGTAACAACGTCTAAAGGGCTTATCCCAGCCCTGGGCCCAGCTGAAATTCTGTGGCTTCAAGAAGAGCCCAGCCACTGGACCAGTGACCTGAATGGAGACACGTGGGGCTTTTACGTAGATTGTTGTGTTCTAATGGGTGTTTGTTGTAAGGAGATGGTAGCTGTGGTGACACGTGAATAGCTGCCCCTGCTGTGCACTTGTGGAGGAGCTGTCACACCTGTGTGCCCCCAGGTGGGGTCTCTGCTTCATGAATGTGGGTTGGAGGGCGTCCCTACTCACTTTGGGTTACATATTCAATGTGCTAGGCACCGTACATACATGTATGTCAGCTGTGCGGGGTGAGAGTGTCCGTGAGGGGGATTGTACGCACTGTGCAAGTGTTTGGGCGTGTGCATGTGTATTTTAGTATATGAGTTCTGCATACGTGTACATATATCTGTATGTTGATGCAGGTGTTTATGTGCATAAACTTCTAGCCCATCTATGGATGCACTTGGGTGTGTGTCTGTGTGTTAGGCAAACTTGTGATACCTGGTAGTCCACTTGTTTTAGAGTCGGGCTAGCCGGGGTAAGGTCTTGGGAGTTGGGATAGGAGAGACCCTGAGTTTGGAGGGTCTCTGGGCTGTTCCTGCCCTGCCTCGCCCCCCCCCAGCATCCCCATCTGCAAAATGGACAGGCCAGGATGTGGGGACAGAAAGGTCCCAGCCCAGAGGTCCCAAGGATTTCTAGTTGGATGTTAAATTTTTTTTCATCTCTGATGGGGTACATGTGATGGGATTTCAGGCTCTGGCGCCTGAGTCAGAGGGAATAGGGGGTGCGGGCTGGGCATCTCCTCATTTTACATCAATCCTTTGAGGACAGAGTGGTGAGAGTCAGAGAGATAACAGCGAATCCCCTCTTTGTTCCTGATTCCCAATTTCGGTTTTTTCCCCCTTTCTGTCTGCAGGACCTGAGCGTGATCTCACCCTCCTAATTTCCTATCTTCTCTCTCTCCATCCCTCCCTCCTCATGTTTCTTTGTGTCTCTGTCCCTCTTGGGGAGGGGGCTTGGCTCCAAGATGTCCTTCATTGTCACACTCCCCGTACCTTACCCCTGGCTGGCTCTCCACTTTATTCTTTCCCCGACCCATGGAAATCTGGGGTCAACTCCTGGCATGGAGCACAGTGTAAATGCAACTTCGAGACCGCACCTGGGCTCAGAACCCCGGGCACCCCAGGAGAGGTGGCGAAAGGGCAAAGGTGTCACCCAAGGCTGGACTATGCACCCACCTCCTGGGCGGCCTTAGGGAAGCTCTGCTCCTCTCTGAGCCTTGCTCCAAAGAGGAACTTCTTGATTTCAAATGCGCTCAGGCCTCTGGATTGCTCTCCTCGCTCCTTGTCCCCTCTCCACTGTGATTCCTGTCACTCAGCCAGAGTCTGGCTGAAACCCCTCTCCTGTGCCCTGGTGTGTGTGGGAGGGGAAGGTTGGTACAGACAGACCTAGACAGACGTACCTGTGGGCGCACGGGCACATGCAGAACCCTCTGCCAAGACATGATTCAACGGGGCACACCCTCCCTTCACCCCCTGTGCCCAGCGTGTGCTGGGTGAACTTGGTGCTATCAAGAGGTCTCAGACCTCAGTCTTGGGGAAACAGAGCCTGTCACGGACAGCCCCAGCCCTATGGCATCAGGGGCAGAGAGGCTAGGGGAGGGAAACAGAGGAGGGGAAGAGTCTGGGGAAGTCCTGAGGGGTTCTCTTCAGGAGGGGATATTTGTGATGAGTTGAGGGATAAGTGAGTTCTCTGGGGAAAGAAGAGGGAGGAAATTTCATGAGAACTTGTATTCCAATCTCTGGTGCAGAACCTCCAGTCACCCAAACCTGCCCAGATTTAGGGGGCACAAAACAAGTTCAGGTAAACTAGAAAATAGTGCCACTTCTTCCAGACTCGGCGTTCATGTGCCAGGAAACTATCAACACAAACGTACAACTTTCGATGCCTGGCCTTGAATGTAGCCTCCTTAAAGATGCCAAACCCTTCGAGGGCACGTAAGGGGCACAACTGTACCCAGCGGACCTTGTGCTCTACACGAAGGCAGGGCTTGTTTTCCCTCTAATACATCCTCCAAAATCTTTCCAAGAAATAACTTCAGTGTCCTGAAAGCACCGTGTCCCTCCGCTCATCCCTAGTTCACTGCATTGGTCTATTCTCCACGAGGTATCCAGAGGGAGCTTCTGAAACCTGAAATCCAGACTCCCTGGTTTGCAGTTTCCTGGGACTCCCCAAGCCTCGTAGTGTAAACCTGAAACGCCTCAGAGTGGCGCACAAGACCCGCCCGATGGGATGTCTCCCGCGCCTCGTCGCGCCCGTGCCCGTCTCCCTATGGGCTACGCTGACCTCCTCCCGGTGCTTCCAGCCCGCCCACCTCTCAGGGTTTGCACCTGCTGTTCCCTCTACCTGGAGCTCCATTTCTTTTCAGTGGGTGGTTCCTTCTCATTTTTCACCTCTGAAAGCCCTCCCTCACCTTCCGTCTGAGGGAGCCCCCGCACTCCACGAGCCCGGCTATTCCTCCTCTCGTCACTCTGCTTTAATTTCTTCCTTTCACAGCACAAGCCTGTACTTGTCAACCCAGCAGAAAAAACCATATGGCATATGCACTTGTTCAACATGGAAAGGCAGAGTCTGTGCAAGGACAAGCCATACCAAACTATTCCAAAAGGTTCTGCCTGCGCAAGCCCAAGTGAAGAAACTGACTTGCCCCCACTCTGCCTGCCGGAGGAAGAGCTTCTGGCAGGTAGCAGCCCCACCTGGGGGTCTCCTGTGGCAGGTGTGTTTCAATGAATGCAAGCAGCGACCATCTCTGTGTATTTACGCACATACACACCCCCCAACCCACCCTAGAGGTTCTGGTCTCTGTTCTTCTTTATGTTGAGGGAGAGAAAGCGGCTTGGAGGCTGGGCTAGGTCCTTACTTTTTCTTTTGGCAGGCGGCCAAGAGTTCGTTCTCAGGGTGTCTCCCCCTGGGGTCCCAGTGTAAAGGGTTGAGGGCAAAGGTTCTGCTTGGCAGCCAGAGGTGGGAAGGGTAGTGGGGGTCTTGGTCTAGGACCTCCATCCCTCATAAGGATTGGAGGTCTCCTGAAGGGGAGTTAGCAGCAATGGGGAGCTGTGTCCGGTCACCCGATTTCAGCCCACCCTTCCATGGGACACACAGGCCAAAAGGAGTGGGGACAGGGTGTGGCACAGGGACGCTCTGCAAAGTCTCAAGCAGCTCTCTGGGCCTCGGTTTTGCCATCTATCAAATGAGTGGGTTGAATTCCGACATGAGCACTGGGTATGTGGGGGGGGGGAAGGGAAGGCAAACCCCGGTAGGGAACTGGGGCCAGCGCAGGTGCCCCAGGGAGGTCCCCTCGGTCCCTAGGGCTTGGGCGCATGTGCTTTAGAAATCCCATCCTCCCCCTTTACCCGTTTATTTTTTTGCACAAACATGAAAAGAGACTTGCGTCCACCCAGGGCCCTCCAACCATCATCCTTCCTAGTCCGCCCAGCCCCAGACCACCCCAGGGGGCGCTCCAGGAAGCCCGGCCCCTTGCCCTTGCCCGCCCCCAAGGGAGCTGAGAGTTCCATACTTGGCAATTGGTCTTGGGTCCCAGGGATTGGGGACCCGTCTTATGGCTTTTCTAAGGGACAGTAGGCGGAGCCTCCCGGGACCTGGTCTCCTCGACAGAGGGCGGGACTTCCCCCCATTCTATCTCGAAAGGCCCCCTAGGCGCGAGGCACTTGGCCTCAGGAAGGGAATGTGGCTTCTTCCTTCCTCGCGCCCTAGGGAGTGGCCTCCCGAGGGGCCGGGGTGTGTCCGTTCGCAAAGCGCCAGTGAGGGAAAGCTAAGTCAAGGGCGCAGGCGCATCCCGCCCTCCGCACCGAGCCTGAGGCTAGCCCTCTGGGAAGTCCCAGCGCGCAGGTGCCATCTCGCTGCGCAGGCGCAGTACTGCCCGCCCGCGCGGCCCGCTTTAGGGCGCAGAGGCGGTTCCGCCCTCCTCTGCGGAGCGCGTGTCTGACTTGAGCTTGACGAACTCCTTGGCCACCTCGTCGTTGCTGCGCTGCGACAGGATGCGCAGCACCGTGAGGCCCGTGTCGTCCATGTGGATGCGGCGGCCCAGAGGCAGCCAGCAGGCGGCGCTCCCGCGCTGGGCCAACTCGCGCAGTTGCAGCACGGCCAGCCCCACGGTGCGGTCCTCGCGTGCGAAGCAGTAGTCCTTGACGCACACCTGCAACTCGTAGCACTCGGGGCCCGCGTCGGCGCTCAAGGTGCTGTGGGGGAGCGGGGCGAGTGTAGGCCACGCCCATCCAGGCTCGCCACACCCCTATGGCGCCCCGCCCTCCCGATTCACCACGCCCACACCCGGAGGTTCTGCTCTTGGCAACTCCCACACAGAGCGATCCTCTCTTTTTCGTAACTTCCTGTGCTAGGCCCTGCCCCACTCCCGCCCGGTGACTCGCCCCCCTTCCCAACCCTCCCCTCTCCCGCGCTGGGTCACACCCACCCCCGCTGCCGGCCCCTTCCCCTAGCCTTGTCCCTGCCACATCTCCTCCCTCCCTTCTTTCCAAACCAACAACGCTTCCAGTGGGCCTGCTCCCAGGGCAAACCATGTCCCCTCCCCTAGTGACACGTCACCCATCTCGTGCCCAGACCCATGGCGGGCTAGGCTGCTGCCCCCACCATCCTGCCCCAGTATGGAACTCAGAAAAGCCCCTTTACCAGGCTCCCACCCGAACCCAAATTCTCCCTTTCATGGGGCCCCTCCCCCAGACACCCTAGCCCACCCGTTATTCCCAAGATGCGCTCTCGGCCTGACTCTGCCCAGATGTCTCATGAGTGACCCCCCACTCCAGGATGCCTCTCCCACCCCTTCTCCACCAGTGATGCTGTGCATCTGCCATAGGTGACCTGCCCTGACTCTGGCTGATCAAGAACTCTTCCTTTTTGGGGGCCACACCCACACTGCTCCCTTGACTCCCCCTCCCAGGCTCACTCCAGGCCTCAGGTGCTCAGGCCTCCCCAGGACACATTTGCCCCCAGTCAGCCAAGCTCCTGCTCCCAGGCATTGTGTCAGGGGACCAGTTTGCCAATGTTCTCTGCCCAAGAGCCCTCTCCTGACATGACTGGCCGGACTCTTGTCCCTCAGGGGCCCCCTTAAGCCTCTGCATTTCTGTCCCCCAAGAACAGCCCCCCAACATTACCCTGCCCCAGTGAAGGTCACACCTCGTCCAAAGATCTGCCTCCCTGCCACTACCACCCCAGGCAACCTCTTTGTAAACCCTGATCAGACTTATCTATGCTCCCCAGGACATCTGCTCCTCTAGATTCCTGATGCCCCAAACTAAGCTTGCTTTTCCTCACCAGGAAGCCCCACGTGGATGTGACCCCATCCATGACCCTCATCCCCATGCCCTCGACCAAGCCACACTCCTCTCCTGCCCCCAGAACAGACTCCTCCAGACGACCCGCCCCAACAGCCCTGAGAAGGCTCACTGCTGACTCCAGGAGATCTGCCTCTGTGCCTCTCAGCCCCTCACCCACAAGCTTCTTGCCTGGTCACAACCACCCATACCCCTTAACCAGACCAGAGTCTCAGGCCACAGTAATGGCCCTGGTTGACATGACCTTTCTGCCCAGCCTTCCCCTCTGCATCACAAGCCTTCATCATGATGTTATATCACATTCACTGCCTCCCCTGGGACCTGCCTGTCCCCCCCCACAGGGGTCACACCCATCCTGGTGTACCCTAACTGATGTCGCTTCTGCACTCAGGTGCCTCCCTTTCCAGTGACCCCTGCCATTCCTGTACCCAGGTACCACTGGCCCACAGGACATCCTCCTGCTTTGTGGGCCCTAAGTTTCCTGCAGCCAATGTCTCCCTCTCCATGCTCCCCAAACCATCCTTAGACTCACAACTGGAAGCTCTCATTGTACTTGGGGGCCCAGCTGTTGTTCTTGGATTTGGTTGCAAACTTGCGTTTCTTGTCGCTGAGCTGTGGCCCAATGATGTTGACTTCAATGAACGGCCGGAAAATGCCAGAAGTCTGCCACTTGAGGTCATTGGCCGCCACCACTGTTGGGAGTAGACGGTAACATTGGTCAGAGTCCTCCAGTACAAAACTGTGGTTTTCACAGCCTGTCTGAAAGACTACATTTCCCAGCATGCTCCTGTAAGCTAACTATAGCCAGGTATGAGATATGAGAGGTGTGGCTTAAAAGGCAGGGAGAATGCCCTACATTTTCTCCTTCCTCTGGCTGCAGCTGAGATGCTGGTGGGGGCTGAGTTCTTGGGGCCCTATAGGGGAGGAAACCATATTAGGCATAAAAATGCAAGAAAAGATGGTAGGGACCTGGATCCCCAACACTGTGAAACCTCCGCATCAGCTACAGGCTGATCTTCCTTGGAGTTATGTAAGAGAAAAACTCATTCTAGCCACTGTTATTTTAGGCCTTGGCTAAAACAGCCCAATTTGTGTTCTAATAAGCAAAATAAAAACCAACAAATAGAAAGCAGAGCTGAGGGATGGAGAAAGTGGAATTGAGTCATGCAACATTGTTTGCAAGCCTGGATCCAGCCATGCCTGAAGGCACCATGCTTCTGAAATTTTCAGTTTTATGAACACTTTTTTGTTTTTTTAGTGAAAAGTTTTTTCTGGCTTAATTTTGTTTGAGTTTAGTTCCTATCACAGAATCAAGTGCACCTTGGTGAGGCACTTCACCTCCGACCTCAAGCTACTCACCTTTCACTGTGACCTTGTGTTCCCCGGTTCCTGGATGAGTGAACAGCTCAACGTGGACAGAGACTTCACCCACAGGGTCTTCCACACCCGAGCCTGGGCGGGGCAGGGGAGGATGCTTGGTGTGAGCTCCATTCTTTCCCGCCCACCACCACCAGAAGGGACCTGGACTGCCTCCCACCCACTGTGTGCTGGCGGCACTAAGTCATCAGCCCTCACAGGGTGGCACTGAGTGGGGGCTGGGATGGTAGGTGCTCTTGGGAGGCCAAGAATTCTGTGTTCTGGCCCTTCACTGTCTTGCTGTGTGATCTCAGCAGGTCTCTTAACTTCTCTGAGCCTAATGCATTTGCCTCCCCTTTCTCTCATTCCATTAATTACCAGGTTGTCAAGACTCAGTTTTCATCTTACATACCATCTCAGAAACATCTGACACCTTGGCTTCCTGTGCCTCAGTTTCTCCTCTTGGTTGCGACAATGCCAACACCCTTCAGGGTCACTCCTACACACTGGCTGCCCCTTCTCACCCTCTTTGTCTCTTCCTCCTCCTCTGTCAATCTTCAGAGGTTAGGGCTCCCTTGTTTTCATCCCTTCCCTAAATACTGGCACGCTGGAAAATCGTGTTGGGTCTACCTTCAAAACACATCCAGAATGTGACCCATCTCCTTGCCTTCTGTCCTGGTTCAGGCCCCATTATCACGTGTCTGGATAACTGCAGTAACCTCCTTGTGTCCCGGCTTCCTCCTCTCGGCTTCTCTCAATACACCAGTGAGGGAAACCCTATTAGTCAGGTTACCTCCTTCTTGTGCTCAGAACTCTTCCATGGCTCCCTTCTCACTCTAAAATAAGGTCCTTTGCATGACCTGCAAGTGCCCCTCCGGATATGTCTTTCATTATCCCTCTCCTGCCTCAACTCTCTCCACTCTCACCCTTGCTAGCACTGCTTCAGCCACGCAGGCTTTCTCAATGTTCCTCCAAAACACTGTGATAACCTGACCCAGAATCTCTCCGGTAGGAGCAGATTTATTTTCTGGGTAGAAACATCTTCGTTTTCCCTGCCCCCAAACCATTCCTTTTGTAATAGAAAATCTCAAGTTTCCACTGAGAAATGCCTCCACCCTTGACTCTGGCTTTGTGTCTCTATCCCACACTTCCGGTATGGGTAAATGAACCATGACTGCCCAATCAGAGCGCTCCCTGCCTATGGCTACAGTGATTGGCTCAGGAATGGTCGTGTGACCCAAGCGATTCAATAGGAGCTGGCTCTTGGACTTAGGCTGTGAACTTTTAGGCAAGAGTCTCTCTGTTGCTAAGCTTGCAAGGGGGTCTTTTGCCCAATGCGGGGAGAGTCGGCCCCCCAGAGCTCTCAATAGAGACTAATGACTGATGGTATCGTCAGAGACTCTGTATCAAACATTACTGATGCCAACACAACCCCTAATCTTTCAGTTCCAGGCCCACAAATTCCCTAGCCGCTTGAGTAGGGTAAGCTGTGCGTCTGTTTGTGGCCATCACAGGTGTCCTGACTGGTTCTGATGGAGATTCCTGAAGGGGCAGCTTAAAAGCTTATGTCCCTGTCCCTCCCTCTGTGTCTCTGGGAAGGGCATCCTGTGGGGCCTGGGGACCTGTGACCACCAGCACCCCCCACTGGGCCCTCCCCTGCCCCTCAGGAGGCTCCCCATGTCTAGAGCACCCCATGCATGGGGGGAGGAACGAGGGAAGGCCAGGGTAGGGGTGGGGGTGGGGATGAGGAAGAATGGGTCAGTCCAAGGTTGATTTGGGTTAACTGGTGCTGGGTGGGAAGTGACTGAGGCTCATGGGGCAGAGGGTCCTGGAGACCCCCATCACCCCAGGACTGGGCCGTGCATTCCTCTACCTTCGCTGCCCACCCCAGGCCACCTTCCCTGTCATCTCAGGTTCCCGCCCCTCCTTCCCCAACCAATCACATGCTCAGCCTCCCCTCCCACCCCAGGCTGATGCTTCCCAGCAAGCTCAATCCGCCAGACTGAGGGTGCCAGGGTGGAGTCGGACAGTGGTGGGCGGGGTGAGGGGGGTCATACCGTGGCCAAAGCTAGTAAGAAGGGGGAGGGGGGCAGTGCTAGGCGCCCCCATCCCATGGTTTGCTGGCTCCAAGGGGAAGGGTCTTTCCTGGGCCTCTGGGCTTGCCCCAACCCCACCCCTCGCTCCCCAGGTCCCTGCCCCCCCCCCTGCAGGGAAGGTTCTTGGAGCAAGTGGCTTAATCTTTGAGACTCAGCTTCCTCATCTATAGAATGGACGGCGTTGTGGGGCAATTGAAAGGAATCTGCAAAAATCCCTGGGAAATGCTTGTCAAAACGGCTGGTTCAGAAATGAAAACCAAAAAGTTGGTTTTCTACGCTCAGTAAAGTGACATCAGTACAACTACTGCTACTGCTACCCCTCAGCAATAGCACCTAACAATTGTTACATGTTATTAATTCATCTAATCCTTACAAAATAATCCTATGACTTGGGGTCCTTGATGTTCCCATTTTACAGACGAGAAAACTGACGCCCAGGGAGGCGGCCGCTTGTGGAGGAGCTGGAATCTGAACCCGCTCTTAACCGCGCAGGCGCCCGTCCAGGGGACCGCAGATCAAGAGATGCAGTTAGGGAGAAACGGATTCCGCCTGTAATTGCTTCTCCTTCCCCATTTGGAACCAGCAAGCCGTCCTTCCCCCTCGTCCGCCTAGAACCCCCGCAGCCGGTCCGGCCTGGGCGAGGCCCCACCGGCCGGGGAGACGGAAGGACGGGCCTTTTACTAGCCGGGCGGGGAAGGGCGCAGGCACCGGGCACCGGGCGCGGGCGGGCGGACGGCAGAGGCACGTACCCTTTTCAGGATAAATGTCTTCACTAAGGGTAAACCTAGTCCCTTTTCCACCATGGACTAATAACGGTGGGAGGTGGAGAAAGGAGGGGAGGGAGGGTTGGGGGACAGACGAGCGAGCGAGAGGCAAGGATGGAGGGCGAGTGTGCGTGGCGGGGAGCAGGGGAGGCACGGAGAGGGGGCGGCGAGTGAACGGGAGGAGAAACAAGAGAGAGAGAAACGTCAGCGGCAGACTGATGGACGGACAGCCTCCCGCTCCGGGGGGACGCTAGGGACACTAAAAGCAGCAGCACGGACTGGGCACGAGTGGAGCGCGTAGGTCCGGCGCCCGGGGAGAGGGGCCGAGGCCCTGGGCTGACTTGGGTAGGGAGGGGCCGCTGGTGGCTGCAGGGCTTTGCTCCCCTCGTCTAGCCTCGGGCTCGTCGGCAACGTCCCTCCCCCTCCACTGCCAGAAGTAAGCCGGGTCAGCGACCAGACTTCTCTTCCCTGTCTACATGCTTAGTGCTAAGTTTGAAAGGGGGGGCTGTCCTCACGGAGGAGAACTAGGACCCTGGAATCCTCAACCCCTCCAGCCCCTGCTGCTCTGTGTGACTCAGAGAGGGACAGGGGACAGGCAAGAGCAGAGAGAATGTGAGAAACCGGAACTCCCTCTCTCTCCGTCCACCACCCCCAGGTCAGGGTCCTTCCCATTCCTGGGACTGTTCAACAGCCATAGCCCCAGACAGTATGGCTATCCCTCCGCAGGGACCTTCAACTTTTCCTCCAGAGGTCCCTAACCGGGAGCTGCCAATCATTCCTTGGCCGCAATCGTCAGAGGTCCCGCCCATGCCAAGGCTGTCAATCATTTCTGGTAACCGAACCTTCCCCAGAAGTGTCGACCATTCCTTGGACCCAATATCGAGGACCCGCCCCTAGGAGCTGTCCGTCACTCCCCGGCCCAAATGACATAAATGCCCCGCCTCCCAAGCTCATCAATCTTTGGCGGAGACCTTCTGGAGCTCAAGCACACCCAGGATCTGTCAATTCAGGCCTGGCCCATGACGTCACAGAAGAGGTGGATGAATGGCCGCCACACTGGCTCAGGGCTGGGCTACCCCTGTGGGCGGGAGGTGGGGTGCTGCATCGCTCTAGCCCACTGCCCCTTACCCTGGGCCCCCTGCGTCTGCACGAATGTCTTGATGAGCAGGTCAGTGGCCTGCGTATAGAGGGACAGGGCATAGCGCAGGGACTGCAGGTCTGGACTCTTCTCCAGGAAGGTTTTCTTGAGGCCCACGCCACCCGCATGGAAGTATTGCTGTGGGGGAGAAAGCAGGGGACGTTGATGCTGGCGGGACTTATCAGCTGGGCAGCCGCAACACCCCTCCCTCATCCCATGCCCTCCGTGGCTGTGTGACACGTGATCAGGGGGCTTTCCAAACAGGCAAGTTGGGACCTGCTACTCCTGGCCTCCACCCCTGCCCCAAACCCGGGGTGGGCTCCCTACACCCTCGGAATCTAACACCATGCGCAGGCCCTTTGTGGCCCCAACCTTGTAACCTCCCAGCCTCTGGCCAAATGTCTTTCCTTGAACATACCTGCCTCAGAGCCTTTGTACTTACTGTGCTTATTGGTGGGAAGGTACTCCACCCCCAACCAAACACCCCATTTTGCCATGGCTTGGTCCTTGTCCTCTTTTGATTAAGGCTTTAAGGAGCTTTCCTTGATCACCCCTCCTTAATATGTTGCTAACCTCATTTCACTGTGATTCTCCATTTAAGCAAAACATTTCCTTCAAGATGGTTTTCATGCTTTTCATTTTGTGGAGATCACAGCCCCCTTCACGCTTCCACGTTTTTGCATGGGCTGGTCCCCTGCCTAGATCAAAGGCTCTGTTTGCTTTGCCTTATAAACTCCTATGCATTCCTCAAAACCGAACTCCCGCATGCCTTCTTCTAGAAAGCCCTCACTGCTCCCTTCCTGGGCTCTCCCAGTTCCCATCCTTCCCTCTACCCAGCCCCGAACCCACAGGGCTGGTGATATCTGTAGCCAGCTGCCCCCCAGGCCAAGGGACTCTTCAGGATACTGCCATAAGCCAGCCTGGAACTGACATAAAAGGGTCATCAGCAAGTGTTTGTAAACTGAATGAATTAAGATGGGTTCGAGCCTAGGTCCATGTCCACACCAGCCATACCCTCTACGTGCTATACCTGGGATGGGGCAGCAGGGGGGCCTCTTACCTTGATGGTGTCCAGGGCCAGCTCAACCACTGCACACTGCTTTGGAGTCAAGCTCTTGGCTTCTTCTCGTACCATGTGGTCCTGGATGGATGGAGAGGGGGGCAGGTGGGCAGAGTAGGCCCTGCCTTTGGGAGTCTGCCTGTCTCTCGGTCTCCTCCCTGTAAAACACTTAGGAGCTGGATAGTGTCTATCTTTTCTTAATATGTCTCTGGCACCCAGCATGAATATTTGTTGAAGAAATGTTTTGTACCCTTGTTCAAGTTGTATCTGAAGCAGAACGGTACACATCTGTCCAACACACTGGAGCAAATAAACTGCTTAAGCCAGTGTGAGTACAGTTTCTGTCCCTTGAGCCTGGAAAGCATGTCACCATTCTGGGGCCTCTCCCCAAATAAGCCTCCGTACCCTAATCTCTTGACCCCTGGCCTCACCTTGAGCTTAGACAGCTGACCCAGCTCTTTGGCTGCATTGAAGATCATCTGGGTTCCCTGCAAGTAATAAAAGATGAAGCAGGGGTGAGGGTGGGGGAACTCCCACCCATCCCCAAGTCCCCACTGACATCCCAGCCCTGGATGCCATCTCGGTTCTCGTCCAAAGGTTGTGGGAAGGACAATGGTCGTGTACTGGGCCCACAGGTCTGGAACCACCCCCCCCCCCAGGAAGCGTTGAGGAGGAGGTGGTGATCTTGTTCCTGGAGATCCCAGGCTCATGGGATGCTGCCCACACCCCCACCTCCACCGTGACCCCAGGTGTGTGGGACGGAGAAGAGAAACAGAAAGTGGGCAGCGGGGGCAGCCCCAGATGGTGTGGGGTCGGTATGGATGAGGCTTCCCAGTCCCAAGTCAGGGAGTCTTGAGAAAACCATGGGATGGGCTCTGGTGGACTCGCCAATGCCCCAATGGCCCATTCCCTCTGTGGGAGGAATTTCCCTGTAATCTCAGGACCTGTTGTATGATCTTTTAAAGGAGGAATTACCCCCTCCAACACACACCTCAGTACCCACCCTCCCTCCCCCCAAGACAGACACCAGCCAAACAGGCACCCCAGTTATGAGGAGCTGGGTGGGGCCTGGGTTCAAATGCCAGCTCTGCTGTGTGGCCCTGGGCAAGTCACTTAACCTCTCTGAGTCTTCAATTTCCCATCTAGATGGGGGAAATAATATTCACTTCATGGTTTAGCTGGGATTAAGTGTGCTTTTTCAAGGTTTACTGTTGTTATCACTTGATCTCAGTCACAGGCAGTGAAGAGGGAGATGGAGTCCCTGCCTAGAAGCCACGTGTCCTGCTTCCTCGTATCACTGGGGTGGGTGACCTGAGCTGTGTCCCTCAGGTCTCTTTCTGGAGCTGGCTAACAGGGGCACCCACATGAGCCTGGGGGATGGGGTGGGCTTCCCGGGGTGGTCTGGGGGTCCTGAGCTGTGCAGTGGCGGTGGTGGCGGGATTTATAGCTGAGATATTTGGAATCAAGTTGATTGTCTACCAGCTGGCCAGGGGGAGGTGCTCAGCCTGCCGCCACTAGTATTATTATTATCCTGACTGCTGCTACTCTTCTTGTACCTTGTCTCTGATACCCCAAGGCTGTTATGAGGCACAGTTACTCAGGAGCCCAGCAGTCTGGGCCTCAGTTTCCCCTGCAATACCCTCCTCCCCGCCTGCCTCCCCTCACCCGCCACCCCTGAAAGCAAGCCAGACAGACACAGGAAGAAGAGACTGACAGATGGTTTCACAGTACGCCCCCAGACGGCATGGACCACAGAGGTGGAAGGAGGCATGGGATAGGGTGGGGTGGGTGGGGCAGCAGCCAGACACACAGTGAGAGGCTGGTCTTACATCTGAGTGGCTTGGCAATTTCACCCTGCCCTGTGGAGAGAATCAGGCGGAGGTCAGAGTTTGGGTGGCTGCTGGGAGGGTACTCAGTGGGACTTCCCTGTTCCCTCAAAGCACAGTCCCACTCCCCAGCCCACAGGCTCCCTCCCAGGTCCTGGATCTAATGCTGGGCCCCCTCCCCAGCTAGGCACTTCCCTTGTCCCACAGTGGAGGCTTGGGGCTAGACTCCTAGACTGCCAGGAGGCTAGAACCAGCCCATCACTGGGGAACAGGTACCCAATCCCACAGTCAGTCAGCCCCGGGATGAGGTGCCTTGGAGATGGGGAGAGGAGAGTGGGGCTCAGGGTCTCTCCTCCCCCAACTCCCAAGACCTCACCCCGGCAAGCCTGACTCTAAAACAAATGGACTACCAGGTATCACAAGTTTGCTCAACAAACAAACACGGCGAAGCGCATCCATGGATGGGCTAGAAGTTTATGCACATGACCACCTGCATCAACATACAGAGATGTACACGTATGCAGAACGCATATACTAAAATACAGATGCACACACCCAAACACTTGCACAATGCGTACAATCCCCCTCACGGACACTCTCACCCCTCACAGCTGACATACATGTATGTACGGTGCCTAGCACATTGAATATGTAACCCAAAGGGCTCGAAGAGTGAGTAGGGACGCCCTCCAACCCACGTTCATGAAGCAGAGACCCCGCCTGGGGGCACACAGGTGTGACAGCTCCTCCACAAGTGCACAGCAGGGGCAGCTATTCACGTGTCACCACAGCTACCATCTCCTTACAACAAACACCCATTAGAACACAACAATCTACGTAAAAGCCCCACGTGTCTCCATTCAGGTCACTGGTCCAGTGGCTGGGCTCTTCTTGCAGCCACAGAATTTCAGCTGGGCCCAGGGCTGGGATAAGCCCTTTAGACGTTGTTACAGGAGGATGGGAGTTGTTTGTGCACATTTGCTCACTGGTGCACACACACTCCAAGCCATGCCCCTGGGGAATCACCTGGGCTCAGACTTCTGGTTTGGTGGAACTTGGCTTGTACACCCGTCTCCTACCCGTGACTCCCAGCTGAACTTCCTGCCCATGCACACGGACACACACATGCACATGGACACACCCAGACACCAGAGCTCCGGACCTCAGCACAGACGAGGCCCTCATTACCTTTTCTAATCCCTTGCCATGTTTTCTCAAGAGGGTGCCCTGCAGAGACAACATCACACGGTGATCAACCTGGCAAGCTGTGTGGGGTGGCAACCCAGGGCAACCGCACATGGATTCATGGGACAGGAGATAAGGGGCGTCTGCACTGCACGGGGAGCAGGCAACTGGGTTGCATGGGAAAATGTACGTGTGCCTTAATGACTGACAGTTAAAAGGTGTGAAAGAGTGCGAGAGACAGGAAAGAGAAAGAGAGAAAGAGAAAGAGCAAGAGCAATATAGAGCCAGAGAGAAAGGACAGAAGTGGCTGCCAAAACATAACCCGATTATGTTTGCTGGATATATAAGCCCCTTGATTCTTGGGCCAAGGAAATCCAATGGGCTCCATATTCAGACAGACCTGAATTTACATTCTGACTCTGGCATGTATTTTACTGTGTGGCCTTGAGCAAGGGACCCGTCTGTGAGCCTCAGCTTTCCTCATCTGCAAAATGGGAATAATTATATTCACCTCATTCACAGAGTTGTCATGCAGGTGAGCTGTACCAGCGTACGAGGCGTGGCATAGAGGGAATCACCAATCTGCGTGAATTCCCTTAGCTCCGTGTCCACAGATGCACTGTGTGCCGGTGGGTGTGCTGCCAGAGACACAGGCTGCAGGCACCAGGAAGCGAGGTGAGCACCTATCAACTCCGGAGGAGGTGAAATCTGCAAAAGCCTTGTCTTGCCCACAGGGGGAACTCCGAGTGGTTTACTGATCTCGGCCCTTACGTGCGTCTACACGCGAACGTCACCACCATTAACAATATGAACTCTCATTGCCTCAGCTGGTCAGTGGGATGAGTACTTTAACGCATCGTCCCACTTGGTCGTCACAAAGCCTCAGAGTTGCTACACTAGCTTCTTTTTGCAGACAAGGAAATGGAGGAGGTTGGGAGGTGACGTGACTTTCCGAGGTCACACAGAGAGTGGCCGGGCTGGGATCTCACAGCAAGGCTGCCCAACACCAAAGCTGCAAGGCCACCTCCCAGCTGGGTGCCTGGGCGTGTGTCTGGGACTCGTGTGTGTGAATGTGCGGTGGGGGTGGGGTAAGCAGGCTAGTGGCGGGCCAGCCGTGAGCAGCGGACGAGGGACCCAGGGCTGAGGGCCTGCATTTGGGGTGGCTGCTACATCAGAGCCCAAAGGGGAGGGCGGAGGAGCTCTGCTGATTTTGAGCCTCCTAGCTTTGGGGAGACCTTGATACCCTGGTGGCACCCGAGTGTGGGAGGAAGGGTGAATTCCAGCTGAAGGTGCTGGGCCCAGGGGTCAGGAGCCTAGAGGTGACTCCTCCTTCTGTATAATGGGGCCAGGTGGGTGGGCGTGCTCCCTGCCTCCCAGGCCCACCCCCTCCCCAATCCCGGCCCCAGACAGACACAGGCACATCTAGGCGGGACGGTGGGATGGTGGGTTGGGGGCCGGTGGGTGAGGAGAGGGCACTGGGTGGGGGTTGGAGCCACACAGTGGGCCGAGTCCAGACACAGAGCAGAGGGACAGACAGACGGACAGAGAGGCCTCTACTTACGATCATCTGTCAGCCGTGATGGGGGCAGGGCGATGGGGGAAGGGGGAATAAGTCACCATGAGTCTCCCGAGAAGGCCAGGGATGGGGTGGAGATGGCATCGAGGGGTGGACCCCATGCCCCAGCCCAGCCTGGGGGAGGCGGGAAGGCGGCCGGGAGTTGGAGCCTCCCCCACCATCCCTGCCTCGTGGCACCTGCGGCCACCCTCCCTAAGTCTTCCCTGTCCCCCCAGAACACCCTCCCACTCTGGGCTCTGCCATCAGTCCAGCAGCATCACTGTCCTCGGGCCCCTGTGCTTCCCTGGAGGGACCCACGCCCAGCGGCACAGTCAGTCTCCCCACCCCCTCGGGGCAGCCCGATCCCTGGGGATCACCATCTCCAGGCCGCTCCTCTCAGAAGGGTCCCAGGTGAACGGTCCTGGCTTCTGGATGGCTGCTGACCTCCGCTTGA
This sequence comes from Smutsia gigantea, assembly GCA_032199065.1. Classification (NCBI taxonomy): domain Eukaryota; kingdom Metazoa; phylum Chordata; class Mammalia; order Pholidota; family Manidae; genus Smutsia; species Smutsia gigantea. The sequence goes on along the minus strand of JAVSCE010016740.1, from coordinate 3,337 downwards.
CCCCTCTGACCTTGGTTGCTCTCCATGACCTCTGGCTGACCTCTGGGAACCCTGTGTTCTATTGGTCTCTGATCTTTGAAGTCCTTGGTGTCTCCCCTCCCTGTGTCTTGACTGACCGCTAAAGCCCTCTGATAAACCCACTGACCCCTATGACCTCTGTGACCCGTGAATGGCCTTTATCCCCAAGAAGACTTCTGTTTTCTGGGTGATCTATGACTTTTGAGTGACGTGTTGACCATGTGGACCTCTATGTCCCTTAGACAAGTCTACTCAACCTCTTTGACTTCTAAAAACTGACTCCTGTATGACCTCTTTGAACCTATGGTGACTTTTGCCCCATGTGTGACCTCTCTGATTTTTGAATGGCCCCACTACTCTCTGGTGGCTTTTATGACCCTCTGATGGCCGTCATGCCTGGATGACCTCTGAGCCCCAACGCCTTCGACACCGAGCTCTCTGGGCTCCCACAGAGGATGTGGCCCAGGTGTCCCCTCTGGCACCCCGGGGGCCTCACCGTCTGGTCAGTGAGGGGAGGCAAGACGATGGTCTTCTCCATGGTGTTCATGACCAGCTTCCATAACTCCTTCAGCACCCGCTTCAGCACCGTCTTCTCGCAGATCTTGGCAAAGAGAGTCAGGCTGGGGACGAGAGAGGCAGGACTGAGAGAGGGCCCTGCTGGCCGTAGCCCATGGAACCCCTTCTCCCCAACACACGGGCAAGGTGGGAAGGCATTCCATGGATGTACAAAAGAGCACAAGCCTGTATAGGGCCCCGTGCCTGGCTTGATGGGGCTGTGATATGTGATACATGTGGACAACAGTGAGTGGTGGCAGGACAGGTCAGCAGGGGCCAGACTGGAAAGGGCCTTGGCATCCTGGAAGAAGATCTGGGCCTGAGCAGGAGGGCAGTGGGGAGCCCTGGAGTGTTCGAGAGAGGGAGGGAGAGAGAGAGAGGCAGCTAGACTTTCCTGTTAGAAAGAATGAAGTGAGGGATGAACTAGAATAGGAAGGCTGGAGACCAGGGACTATGAGGGGGCTGGGACCACGCTCAGGAGGGAAAGGCAGGAAGAAGTCGGACATAAGAGGGAAAGCAATAAGGAATTTGTGATTGGATGTGTCAGAGCTGAAGGAGAGAGGGCAATCCACCATGATCCATGTAGCAACTGACCAACCCATCCATAAAACCATTCTTCCCCCAACTTTCTTTAATGCTCTTTCGTTTCTTCCTTTGCCCCTTCCTCCCTTTCCTCCATCCTCCCATCCATTCAACCATCCATCATCTATCCTTCATCCCTATTTCCCTGCCCTCCCTTTTTCCCTTCCTCCCATCCATGCCTCTACCAATCAAACCATCCACCCACTCACCCATCCATCCATCTGTCCACCCATCTCCCCATCCATCCGTCCATCCATCCATCCATCCATCCATCCATCCACCCACTTATTAATCCATCCAAGTGCTTACCCAGCTGTCTATCCATCCATCCGTCTGTCCATGCATCCTTTTAACCATCCCTCTTCCACCTAGCATTCTAAGAACTTACCTTTTAATCTACCCATCTATCCAACCACCTATCCTTCATGTCCTGCCACTATCCATTCATCCATATAAGTATTTACTCCGCGATCCTTCCAATCATCTACCCCTCACCTTTCCATCCCTTCATGCCTCTACCCACCCACTCACCCAAATCATCCAAGTACCACGCAGGACAGTCCCTGGGTCTCTGAGGCCCTATCCCTAAGTGCCTGCCTGACTCAGTCCACCCGGCCTGGCTCACTTGCTGTCCAGCAGGTCCATGATGGGTTGCAGCACGTTGTCGGCATCCTGGGCCACGCTACTGCAGGCACTGGCTGGCACATTGCCTGTGCCCTTCACCTGGCTAAGGATGTCACCCATCTGCTTGACACACTCGTCGATGTGTGGTTGGAAGCTGGAGACAGAGAGGGGCTGCTCAGACCAGATTCTCCTGGCTGCTGGTGGACGTCTGGATAAGGCTACACATGCTGGCCTATGCACCTTGACCTTTTATCACCATCCTCAAGAAGCCATGCATATAATTAAGCATGGCGGGTGGTGTACAAGAGTGTAATTGAGCTTAACCCTGAGACAGTTGCCTGTGTTGTGCATTTTGTCGCATCATCCTACTCAGTCAGTATTATCATCATCACCCCCATTTTAAAGATGAAGAAACTAAGGTTCAGAGAGGTTCCATGACTCACCGGAAGCTCCACAGTTGGCAAGCAGTAAAGCCAGAATTGAACTCAGATTCATCTACCTCCAAGCCTGGGGTCCTTGCCACTACATCCTGCGTGGGCTGAGTCTCTGGGTGCCCGAAGCTCAGCGGTCTAGAAGAGCCCCCTCCCCTCTGCTCTCAGCCCTGGAGGTGCCCCCACCTGGTAGCAAACACCCGGCTGAGCTCATCCAAAACATTGTTGAGTTTCACTTGGAGCTCCTTCAAGATGTCACTGGCCTCGGCGTCCAGCTGAGGAGGGAGAAAGGGCACTGGTCATTCTATAGGGCATCCACATAAACGGGTCAATCTCTCATCCAATCAGAGAAAGGGATGCTAAAGGGCTGGAGAGCAAACGGAGGCACATATGGGGAACCCACTTGCTGGGGACCAAGGGAGCAGGTGAGCCAGAATTCATCAGGTACAAACTCTGGGCCCTGCGGGGACACAGGAGTGGCAGTGACCCTGCCCGGGCCTTGCCTCACCTCCTTCCCTCCCATGGCTTCAAACATCTTCTCCAGCTGAACTCGCAGCTGCTGAGTGTTGTTCATGAGGATGCAAGGCTGGGGATGGGAAGAGAGTGGGAAGTCAGGGCTCAGGACCCCTCCCCAGAGCCTCCCCCACCCACTGCCAGGGACCCCAGAATGGTTTCAGGATCTGCGTCTGGAGGAAGCTGGGGTCTCATAGCTTCATGTGAGGATTGAAAATGGAGTATGGGATCAGGGTCCTGGGAGTGTTTTGGGAAGGAGTCTCTGGAGACTGGCAGGGGGAAGGGAGACCCAAGTAACATCTCCCCGGGGGGTTGGGTAGGCTGGCCCCCTGGGAACAGCAGCAAGGGGAGCTCTAGTCACCACCCATGGCCTCCTCCATGGGCTCAAATCTTTGCATGCTCACACACATCCACCCTGAAAGCTTCATTCCCAACAACTGCACAATGTCACACTGAAGGCACCTGCAGATCCCCGAGACACATGCAGTCAGACACACAGACACATACCCCTGGACACACGTGCAGACCCAGACAACAGAGCCCCAGGAAGGATGGAGCCCTTGGGGTGCAGAATGGGGTTGGGAGGGGACAGGACAGGGGCCCACGCAGGTCAC
>JAVSCE010016739.1:0-93278 GCA_032199065.1 Smutsia gigantea | reverse complement strand
CACAGCTAACAAAAAGCAGAAAAACACAACCACTCCTCTCCTCAGTGCTTCTGGAAAGTGCAGAGTGGGAGAGAAGTAAGAGAATCTCTTCCCACAATGTCTTTGGCAATCCAGAAGAGCAGAAAAGTAGATAAATATGGTACCTACTCTAGCCACATTGTATATTTTTTACTTAGTTAAAAAAGTAAGTAATTGGTATTGGTTTAACCAAATTATCCAAGTCGCAGCTGTAATTCTTTGGCCACAAACAAATCATCTCACAAAATCTTTAACTCAACTGGTGACTATTTTGAAAGGCAAAACAGTTGACTATTTGAAAGTGTCATCAACATCTAAGGCTGACTCTCCTTCTAAAAAAGCACTAAGGAGGATTCAAGATGGCGGCATGAGAGGTGAGACAGTGAACTCCTACCAAAACCACAGATAGTGTGAAAACATAGTTAATACAACTAACCCTAAAAGAGCAACAGGAAAGAAGGATGCACCAGACTGCATACAGACCTCACGAATAGAGCACACCTCACAAAACAGGATAACGTACAAAAGCCTTGACCCGGCAGGACCCGAGCCCTTCCCCACCCCAGCTCACCGGCGGGAGGAAGAGAAACGGAACTGGGGAGGGGGTGGAAGCCTGGGGCTGCTGAACACCTAGTCCTGGAGATCCACTTTGTGAGCAGAAATCTACATTGTGTGGTTCTCTGGAGAATGGGGAGCTGGGACAGGCAGAGTGCTTGAGAGACAGATTCCAGCCATTTGTGAAGGACGGGATCCACACCTGGCAGCTCTGAGACAAGGGAAAGGCAGGTGGTCTGAGAGGCTTCCTAGCTGCGAGAGGACTGCTGAAGGGGTGGGGTTTGCCTGGAGCTTGCTGTGCGGGAGAAGGTATAGGGGGACAAGGTTCTCTGGGCATGCTCTGCCCAGCAGATTGGGAACTTTGGGGAGCTTCAGGCGCCCCATCCCCCTGGCTGGCTACTCAGCTACGAGGCCCCCCACTGTGATATGCAGCCTGCTGAGGCTTCCTCCTCTCCTGACAGTACTGGATCACAACCAGGCAGTCACTGCTCTGGCATCAAGCCAGCCAGAGAGAGGCTGAATAACATGCTCCTAAATAATCAATGGATCAATAACCAAATAAAAACAGAGATCAAGCAATATATGGAGACAAATGACAATGATAATTCAACACTGCAAAATCTGTGGGATGCAGCAAAGGCCGTACTAAGAGGGAAATATACTGCAATACAGGCCTACATCAGGAAAGAAGAAAAATCCCAAATGAACAGCCTAAACTCAAAATTAATGAAACTAGAAAAGGAAGAACAAATGAGGCCAAAATCAGTAGAAGAAGGGACATAATAAAGACTAAAGCAGAAATAAGTAAAATTAAGAAGAATAAAACAATAGAAAGAATCAATGAAAGCAGAAGCTGCCTCTTTGAGAAAATAAACAAAATAGATAAACTCCTAGGCAGACTTATCAAGAAAAAACGAGAGTCTACACACAGAAACAGAATCAGAAATGGAAAAGAAAAATCACTACAGATACCAAAGAAATACAAAGAATTATGAGAGAATACTATGAAAAATTATATGGTAACAAACTGGATAACCTAGAAGAAATGGACAACTTTTTAGAAAAATACAGCCTTCCACAGCAGACCCAGGAAGAAACAGAAAATCTGAATAGATGAATTACCAGCAAAGAAATTGAATTGGTAATCAAAAACCTACCTAAGAACAAAATCCCTGGACCAGACAGTTTCACTGTGCAATTTTATCAAACACTTAGTGAAGAACTAATACCCATCCTCGTTAAAGTTTTCCAAAAAGAAGTGGAGGGAATACTCCCAAACTCATTCTGTGAGGCCAATATCACTCTAATACCAAAACCAGGCAAAGACACCACAAAAACAGGAAATTACAGACCAATATCCCTGATGAACATAGATGCAAAAATACTCAACAAAATATTAGCAAACCAAATTCAAAAATACATCAAAAAGATCATCCATTATGATCAAGTGGGATTCATCCCAGGGATGCAAGGATGGTACAACATTTGAAAATCTATCAACATCATCCACTACATCAACAAAAAGAAGGACAAAAACAACATGATCATCTCCATAGATGCTGAAAAAGCATTTGACGAAATTCAACATTCATTCATGATAAAAACTCTCAACAAAATGGGTATAGAGGGCAAGTACCCCAACATCATAAAGGCCATATATGACAAACCCACAGCCAACATTATACTTAACAGCGAGAAGCTGAAAGCTTTTCCTTTAAGATCAGGAACAAGACAAGGATGCCCACTCTCCCCACTTTTATTAAACACAGTTCTGGAAGTCCTAGCCACAGTAATCAGACAACACAAAGAAATAAAAGGCATCCAGATTGGTAAGGAAGAAGTCAAACTGTCCCTGTATGCAGATGACATGATATTGTATATAAAAAACCCTAAAGAATCCCCTCCAAAACTACTAGATCTAATATATGAATTCAGTAAAGCTGCAGGATACAAAATTAATACACAGACATCTGGGGACTTCCAGGAAGATGGCGGCATGAGCAGGGAGGCAGAAATCTGCTCCCAAAACTATATATATCTATGAAAATACAGCAAATACAACTATTCCTAAAAGAGAGACCAGAATACACAGGAAAGCACACAGCGTGCAGCTACACCCGAGAGGACACGGCACCAGGTGAGGCGGGTAAGATACAGAGCCGCGACCCAGCAGGACCCGAGCACTCCCCCACCCCAGCACACCGGCGGGAGGAGAGGATTCAAAGCCAGGAGGGAGTGGAAGTACACCCCACGAAATAACCAGCCCCGGTGATCTGCGCGGGGAGCGCTGACACATGTCGCGTGGTGTAGCAGAGACTAGAGAGGCAGAAGGTGCAGGATCTGAGCAGGGAACGCACCAGGGTGCTTACAGCTGGCTCCCGGGAAGGAAAAAAAAAAAAGAAAACCGCACACTTTTTTCAGCGGTCTTAAAGAGACAGGAGCCCAGCAGAGGAGCTGGATCGCCGGGCACACTCAGCCCAGCAGGCTGGGACTCCTGGGGAGTTTCGGACCCCTTAGCTGGCGACTGGGAAAGGGTGGCCGCACTTCAAATTCCCACAGAGATCAACAGCCTCCCATTCGTTCCCACCCCGGCCAGAGCTATAAAGGTCCCTGCAGAGCAGCACAGCCACAGCTGTGAAATAGTGGAGCAACAGCGCCACCTACAGTATCCCCACAAAATCTAATCCCGGTGGGCATCTTTTTGTTGTTGTTTTGTTGTTTGTTTTGTTTAGTTTTGTTTTTTGTTTTTTCTTCTGTTTCTTTTTTCTTTTCTTTTCTTTCTTTTTTTCTTTTTTTTCTTTCTTTCTCTCTTTTTTTTCTTTTTACAGTCTTAAAGAGCCCAGCTGACATACGTGGCAACTACCAGCGACCACTTCTATAGCCATGAAAAGACAGAGGAATATGGTCCAGACTAAAATCAACCAGACAACCCCGGAGAGGGAGCCTGAAGGGATGGAAATGCACAGTCTTCCTGAAAAAGAATTCAGAATAAAAGTCATAACCATGCTGATGGATCTACAGAGAAATGTGCAAGAGCTAAGGGAGGAAGTGAGGGAAGTGAGGAAAGACAATGCAGAAATCAGTCAAGTGATCGACGGGCTTAACAGTAGACTGGATGAGATGCAAGAGACTGTTAATGGAATAGAAATCAGAGAACAGGAATACAGAGAAGCTGAGGCACAGAGAGATAAAAGGATCTCTAGGAATGAAAGAATATTAAGAGAACTGTGTGACCAATCCAAACGGAACAATATTCGCATTATAGGAGTACCAGAGAAAGAAGAGAGAGAAAAAGGGATAGAAAGTGTCTTTGAAGAATTATTGCTGAAAACTTCCCCTCGCTGGGGAAGGAAATAGTCTCGCAGTTCACGGAAGCCCACAGATCTCCCAACAGAAGGGACCCAAGGAAGACAACACCAAGACACATAATAATTAAGATGTCAAACATCAAAGATAAGGACAGAGTATTAAAGGCAGCTAGAGAGAGAAAAAAGATCACCTACAAAGGAAAACCCATCAGACTGTCATCAGACTTCTCAACAGAAACCTTACAGGCCAGAAGAGAATGGCATGATATATTTAATGTTATGAAACAGAAGGGTCTCGAACCAAGAATATTGTATCCAGCACGATTATCATTTAAATATGACGGAGGGATTAAACAATTTCCAGACAAACAAAAGTTGAGAGAGTTTGCCTCTCATAAACCACCACTACAGGATATCTTAAACGGACTGCTCTAGAGAGAAGCACCCTTAAGGCTAAAAAGATGTCACCAGAGAAAATAAAATCATAGCAAAGAAAGCAGACCATCCAAATACTAACTAAAGGCAAAGAATAAAACACCTAGTATATAAAGAATGGAGGAGGAAGAATAAGAAGGGAGAGAAATAAAGAAACATCAGACGCTGTTTACAATAACTTAACAAGAAAGTTAAGTTAGATTGTTAGATAGTAAAGAAGCAACCCTTGAACCTTTGGTAACCACAAATCTAAAGCCACCAATGGCAATAAGTACATATCTATCTATCGATAATCACCCTAAATGTAAATGGACTGAATGCACCAATCAAAAGACACAGAGTAACAGAATGGATAAAAAAGCAAGACCCATCTATATGCTGCTTACAAGAGACTCACCTCAAACCCAAAGATATACACAGACTCAAAGTGAAGGGCTGGCAAAATAAATTTCATGCAAACAACAAAGAGAAATACACAGACATCTGTTGCATTTCTATACACTAACGGTGAGCTAGCAGAAAGAGAAATCAGGAAAACAATTCCATTCACAATTGCATCAAAAAGAATAAAATACCTAGGAATAAACATAACCAAAGAAGTGAAAGACCTATACTCTGAAAACTGCAAGACACTCATGAGAGAAATTAAAGAAGATACCAATAAATGCAGAGACATCCCATGCTCATGGATAGGAAGAATTAATATTGTCAAAATGGCCATCTTGCCTGAAGCAATCTACAGATTCAATGCAATCCCTACCAAAATACCAACAGCATTCTTCAATGAACTAGAGCAAATCATTCTAAAATTAATATGGAATGACAAAAGACCCCGAATAGCCAAAGCTATCCATAGAAGGAAGAATAAAGTGGGGGGAATTACACTCCCTGACTTCAAGCTGTACTACAAAGCCACAGTAATCAAGACAATTTGGTACTGGCACAAGAAAAGACCCATAGACCAATGGAACAGACTAGAGAGCCCAGATATAAACCCAAGCATATATGGTCAATTAATATACAACAAAGGAGCCATGGATATACAATGGGGAAATGACAGCCTCTTCAACAGCTGGTGTGGGCAAAACTGGACAGCTACATGTAAGAGAATGAAACTGGATTACTGTCCAACCCCAAACACAAAAGTAAACTCAAAATGGATCAATGACCTGAATGTAAGTCATGAAACAATAAAACTCTTAGAAAAAAACATAGGCAAAAATCTCTTGGACACAAACATGAGCAACTTCTTCATGAACATATCTCCCCAGGCAAGGGAAACAAAAGCAAAAATGAACATGTCGGACTATATCAAACTAAAAACTTCTGTACAGCAAAGAACACCATCAGTAGAACAAAAAGACATCCTACAGGATGGGAGAATATATTCATAAATAACATATCCAATAAGGGGCTGACATCCAAATTATATAAAGAGCTCACACACCTCAACAAACAAGAAGCAAATGAGCCAATTAAAAAATGGGCAGAGGAGCTGAGCAGACACTTCTCTAAAGAAGAAATTCAGATGGTCAACAGGCACATGAAAAGATGCTCCACATCGTTAATCATTAGAGAAATGCAAATTAAAACCACAATGAGATATCACCCCACACCAGTAAGGATGGCCACCATCCAAAAGACAAACAACAACAAATGTTGGCGAGGATGTGGAGAAAGGGGAACTCTCCTACACTGCTGGTGGGAATGTAAATTAGTTCAACCATTGTGGAAAGTAGTATGGAGGTTCCTCAAAAAACTCAAAATAATAATACCATTTGACCCAGGAATTCCACCCCTGGGAATTTCCCCTAAGAGTGCAGGAGCCCAGTTTGAGAAAGACATATGCACCCCTATGTTTATCACAGCACTATTTACAATAGCCAAGATATGGAAGCAACCTAAGTGTCCATCAGTAGATGAATGGATAAAGGAGATGTGGCATATATACACAATGTAATATTATTCAGCCATAAGAAGAAAACAAATCCTACCATTTGCAACAACATGGATGGAGCTAGAGGGTATTATGCTCAGTGAAATAAGCTGGGCAGAGAAAGACAAGTATCAAATGATTTCACTCATCTGTGGAGTATAAGAACCAAGAAAAAACTGAAGAAACAAAACAGCCGCAAACTCAGAGAACCCAAGAATGGACTAACAGTTACCAAAGGGAAAGGGATTGGGGAAGATGGGTGGGAAGGGAGGGATAAGGGGGATAAAGGGCTATTACAATTAGCACACATAATGTAGCGGTGCGGGGGGAGGCGATACTGGGAAGGCTGTATATATAACACAGAGAAGACAAGCAGTGATTGTATAGCATCTTACTATGCTGATGGACAGTGACTCTAATGGGGTATGTGGTGGGGACCTGATAATAGGGGGAGTCTAGTAACCATAGTGTCACTCATGTAATTGTACGTTAATAATAGCAAAATTTTTTTAAAGCACTAAGAAGATACTCCCTTCTGTGAAATAAGATTCCCAAATTTTCAAAAACTCACTTAAAAGTTAAAAGACATCAACAAATTAAGCCCCAATATTATTCCCTACTGCATGTCCCAGAGAAAAAGGGGATAGTAGTATATATGCCTTAGAAGTGTTCCAGAATATCTGCTTATCCAACATTAAAAACTGTGCAGTACTCCACAGAAAAACAACACGGGGAGACCGTAGAACTTGCCTCAAATGCTCAGTCCCTAACTTCCTTAATAATGCAATAATTGGGAGACAGAGGGGAGAGGAAAAATTAACTTCAATAAATAACCTCTGGGAGCAAAAAAAAACAGAAAAGAGGGGAAGGTTCTAGCTCAGTCCCTGAAATTATTTCAAAGTTCTTTCTGAGAAAGTATCACAGATAAATTGATCTCCTCTACAAAAGTCTTTTCATTGAATTTTGAAAAAGAAAAATATCTTCAAGCCAAATAATAAACATAAGATTCTCAGATTCTGAATAATAAAAGAAAAATAAATGCCCACTTCTGGGATTAACTGCAGCCTATTATCTCAAAATTTGGGGAATTAGAGTTGAAACCCTTGTGGATTTAAACTCTCTAATAGCTTCCACTAAACTCAGAATTAAACACAGTTGATCCTTGAACAACACAGGTTTGAACATATATGGATTTTCTTCAGTAAATATATTGGACAATTTTTTGGAGATCTACAACAATTTTTTTAAAGTTTTTCTTTTTTCTAGCTTACTTTATTGTAAGAATACACTGTATAATACATATAACATATAAAGTATGAATTGATTGCTTATGTTATCAGTAAGGCTTCTGGTCAACAGGTTATTAGTCGTTAAGTTTTGGGGAGTCAAAAAGTTATATATGGGTCTTTGCGCAGCAGGTTGGTGCCCCAACCCCCATGTTGTTCAAGGGTCAAGTGTACAGATAAATGCTTGCTACAACCCCAAAGGGACTTAACATCTGGCTCCTACCTGCCTCTTCAATCTAGATCCCTACTATGTACAGGCACAAAGCCTTTGATTACTCCTTAAAACTGTCAAACTTATCTTCACCTACAGGTTTGCAGATGTTATTTCCTGGCCTGGATAGGGCTAGACCTTTAGGTCTGTTTAAACATCTGTCCTCAAGGAAATCTTTCCTACCTTATCTTTTCTCTCCTAAAGGGAAAGGGATAAAATGAATGTAACTAAGATCTACTGAGGATCTAAGAAACAACAGACAACCCTTCACATGATTTCCATTTAATCCTCACAATAAACCTCAGAGATAGCTTACAGATGAGGAAATAGAATCAGAGACTAAATAGCTGGTCCCAGGTCACACAGGTAATATATAACAAAGCAGATTTAAGGCCAAATTTGTCTAATTTCAACCCCACAATTTTCTGCTGCATGATATTACCTGTCTAAATAGAAACTATATTACTAGGAAGAAATGCTTAATTAAATACAAAGCTACAAACAGGCCATAATTTACATAAAGATCTATAAACTGACAGTTTGGATAATTAACTCTGCACTCAAAACTCATTTGGTATCTGTATTTCTTTTATATTAGCAATTAGCTAACTAGGATCATTAAAGGAACTATGGCTATTTCTCCTAAGACTCAAAGAGTTCATAAGGTATATTTAAAATGCTGCTATTTCTCTTCTATACTTTATACATTTGGTATAATAGTATAATAATAAATCAAGTAATTAAATTACACAATTTCTGAGTTTACCCTAAGAAGTTCAACTAATACTCAGGAAGGGCAGATTTTGTTGTTGCTTTTTTTTAATGGAGACAAGATTTTTAACATTCTCCAGTTAAGGTTAGTAAATTGGAATAAGATTGAGGCAAAGTGAATTTGAAAAAGCAATTCACAGGTACTCTGGAAATATATTTTATTTTGGTTTCTTACTGTTTACACACTATGCCTAACTTTTGCAACAAGGTCTATAAAATTGTAGAAAGCAGAGTCTTTAATCTAAACAAATTGGTAATACTCTGCAATGGAAGGACTCCATATATTTTTAAATGCCAATTATTAGAAAAATGAAACCAATTTTCTTTTTTACCCTCTGTGTTATTTTTAAATATATCCATAAATTATTTAGCATTGCTCCCATTAAAATATGAAGCCTAGGTCTCTTAAAAGTGGGTTTGCTTAGTGTTTCCCTTCTAAGGAAAAGAATTAGGCAAAAATTTCAGGATGTAATTTCCAAGATTAGGTCATAAAAAGCACAGCAGTTTCCTCCTTGCTCCCTCTTTTGGATCACTCACTCTAGGGAAACTAGCAGCAACGTCTTGGGAACACTGAAACAGCTCTACAGAGAGGCCCGTGTGACTAGCAACTAAGGCATCCTGCCAAGAGCCAGTGAAGAAGTGAAGTCTCCTAACAACAGTCGTATGAGTGAGTCATCCTGCCCCAAGCTTTCAAATGATACAGCCTGGCTGACATCTTGACTACAATGTTATGACATGTTGCTAAGCAGTTCCTGAATTACTGGCCCACAAAACTGTGTGATAACAAATGTTCATTGTTGTTTTAAACCACTAAATTCTGGGGGTTGTTTGTTATACAGCAATAGATAAAGAACTAAGAAGTCTCTCTATTATTAAATTCCTCACATTGTTCCCTATGAAAACCTACCTCAACCTTTTTCTTTTCCCAAAACTCAAAAATCTTGGAGAGTAAGGTAGCTATTTATTTTGAAAAGGTCCCCAACATGATCTTGTCACATCTCTCCCTGACTGGACAATCACTGGTGAAGAACACAATTATTTGAAATTAAATGAAGTGCCCTTTAGATGTTGAATACAGTAAGAAAGATAAGAGGCTTTGCCAGACTCAGCACCCAAGCTCTCCAAGACTTCCTAACTGGTGTGACTTATTTAAACCTCAGAGGGATTCCCTTACTCTCTCTTTCACAGGAGTCCTATGAAGAAGCTTTCATAGGGAGCAGGGCAAGAACTTTACCCATAGAGAGGAGGGCAAAAGCCCCACCCAGAATTTTTATATGGTCCATTAGTATATGAAAAAGGAGGCATACAATGGGGAAAAGAGAGTCTCTTCAATAAATGGTGCTGAGAAAACTGGACAGCTACACACAAAAGAATGAAGCTGGACTGTGTTACACCATACACAAAAATAAAGTCGAAATGGATAAAGAACTAAATAAGACATGAAATTATAAAAATCCTAGAGGAAAACACAGACAGTAAACTCCTGAACATCAACATTAGCAATTACTCTCTTGATATGTCTTCACAGGCAAGGGAAGCAAAAACAAAAATAAACCAGTTGGGACTACATCAAACAAAAAACTTCTGCACAGCAAAGGAAACCATCAAAACAAAAACAACCTATTGAATGGAAGAAGATATTTGCAAAAAAGGGATATCAAAAATATGTGAAGAACTCATAGAGCTCAACACCAAGAAAACAAATAATCTGGTTAAAAAATGAGTAGAAGACCTGAATAGACATTTTTCCAAAGAAGACATATCAATGGCCAATAGACACATGAAAAGATGCTCAATAGCACTAATCAACAGGAAAATACAAATCAAAACCAAAATGAGATATCACCTCATACCAGTAAGAGTGGCTATCATCAAAAAACAAGAAATAATACACGTTGGTGAGGACATGGAGAAAAGGGAACCCTCATTCACTGTTGGTGGGAATGTAAATTGGTGCAGCCACTATGGAAAGCAGTATGGAGGTTCCTCAAAAAACTAAAAATAGAAATACTATACAACCCAGTAATTCCAGCTCTTGGAATTTTCCCAAAGGGAAAAAAATCACTAATTTTAAAAAAATACATGTGCTCCCATATTTACTGCAACATGATTTACAATAGCCAAAATATGGAGGCAACCTAAGTGTCCATCAATAGATGAATGGATAAAGAAGATGTGGTATATATACACAATGGAACATGACTCAGCCATAAAAAAGGATGAAATCCTGCCATTTGTGACAACATGGATGAACCTAGAGAGTATTATCTAAGTGAAATAAGTCAGACAACAAAAAACAAATACCATATGATTTCACTTACATGTAGAATCTAAAAAACATATGAACAAAACAAAACAGAAACAGACTCACAGAGAACAGACTGGTAGCTGCCATGAGATGGGGGGAATGAAACAGGTGAAGGGGGAAAAATCAGTGAGAATGTTTGCTATCTCCAGCTGGGTGATGGTTTCATGAGTGTGGGCACATGTCAGAATTCACTGAGCTGTACACTAAGATTTGTGCATTTGATTGTGTGCATATAACAGATAAATATGACCTAAATAAATAAATGACAAACTGGACTTCAAAAATAAAAATGTTTGCACTTCAAAAGACATAATTAAGAAATAAAAAGACAAGACATAGACTAGAAGAAAATATCTCAAAACCACTTATCTTTACAAGTATCTTGTATTCTAAATACATCAAGAATTCCTATAACTCAATGATAAGACAAACAACCCATTTAGAAATAGGCCAAAGATTTGAACTAACTTTCACTAAAAAAGATATAAGTATGCCCAAGAAGTACACTGAAAAGGTGCTCAAAGTCACTGGTAACCAGGAAAATGCAAAATAAAACCACAATGAGATACCACTTCACACTCACTAGGATGGCTATACAAAACACACACACACTCAGAGAGAGAAAGAGAGAGAAATTAAGTGCTGGGGATGATACGGAGAAATTGGAAGCCATATGCATTGCTGATGGGAATGTAGAATGGTGCAGCTGCTTCAGAAAACAGTCTGATATTTCTTCAAAAGGTTAAATAAACAGTTACCATATGACCTATCCCTTCCTTTCCTAAATATATACCCAAAAGAACTGAAAAAATAGTAACAAAAACTTGCACATCGATGTTCATAGTATATTCATAATAGCTGAAAAGTGGAAAGAACCCAAATATCCATCAATTGATGAATGTATAAATACATGTGATATATATACACACACACAGTGGAATATTATTTGGCTATAAAAAAGCAGGTACTGATTCATGCTACTACATGGATGACCCTTGAAAACATTATGATGAGTGAAAGAAACCAACCACCTGTTATATGACTTAACTTATAGGAAATGTCCAGAGGTTTATTTAGACAATCAGAAAGTAGATCAGTAGTTGACTAGGTGGGAATTAACTGCAAACAGATACAAGGATATTTTTGGGGATGAGGGAAATGTTTTAAAATTGTACTGAAGTAATAGTTGCAGAACTCTATAAATTTACTAAAAACCAGTGAATTGTAAAATTACAATGAGTGAATCTTATAAGTAAATTACACCTCAATAAAGCTATTTAAAAAAGATGTACAAAATAAAAATGAAAAAAAGTACACATTATTGTTTCTAATCACATAAAATGATTCTTTTCTTCCTGTTATAATGTTACCAATTTGAGATACTTTGTAACTCACTTAATTCTCACAACAAGCTAACAGGTATATTTCTATTTTTACCTCTGTATTACAGACCAGGAAACTGAGGCACAAGAGATTAAGAAACTTGTTATTCAGTTAACAAACTGCAGAATCAGTGTTGGAACTCTAGTTTTTCTGACTTCAAATAACAAAACTTGATAGGTTCTTCATTAGTTTATAAAATGCAATGAACGTTTTCTGTATGGATCAATTTTTTTAATTCTGAGGTTCTCAAAGGGAAAAAAACTATTTAGATCATCAAAGAGATCATAAATATCTACTCAGAACACTTCACCAGGATCAGGAGGTCTGAGTCAGTAAACCTTATGTAAATGGGGAACTGAACTAGACTACATCTACAGTCCCCGTCAATTCTGTCCCCCTAAATGAAATGTCTTCCAAAGAAAATAGAGATATTTCACCACTCATTTTCTATAGTTCTAGTAATGTAGCCACTATAGCAATTATTTGCTCCCCCCTAATTGTTTACATGATTTAGTGAGCAGAGTAAGAGGCACTGCTATCTGGCCCTCTTTTCTAGTCATTCACTGCAGTTTTTTTTTTTTAGAAACAAAGTAACAATGACAGAATTCAACTGAAGTTGTGTACAACTGTCCTGATCAGAGATTGAGGGGGAAATGTGTATATGCATGAAAACTCTAGATTCTAGAGTAAGTAATGAGAAAAGAAGAACAAATATACTCAAGGCTTTTTATACAAAGAATGTATCTCCAGTCTATAAATAACAGTTACAAACTGTAATGTTCAATCCATTTCCTCTGTAAGCCATGAGTTTCACTTATATCATGTTTGTATCTCAAATGAAGTTCCAAATATAAATGCTTTTCCCAATCTTTACTTGAAATTTTAAAAATCAGAGAAAACACTATCAATGACACAAAGAAATGCTGCATCATTTTTACTTACTATTTAGAGATGGAAAGAGTTGGTGCTGCTTTTGCTATTCCCATAGGAAAAAAAGAACTACCACTTCCTTGTGCTTTTAAATGCTTCCATTTAAGGACAGAAAGCTTTTTTTTTTCTGCAGCCTAATTTTTAGGAAGCTGTGTATCTCACTAAAACTGAAGAATAATTCAAAGCCAAGAGAAAACACCGAACTTAAACATACTTGTATACAGTAACCATCACTAGATAACAGTAATTTAAGAAAGTTACTTTAAAAACATGACTAACCATTGGTAAGTCTTCAAACCACTATAACCTCCTATCTGTGACACATTCTGGAAATGATAAAGTTAATCAAAGAACAGAAGACTCAACCTATAATCTGTGGGTCACAGTATGACTAAGGGAAAAGAAGCTACAAAATGAAGGACCAAAGAAGGAAAACAGTCTTAACCTTCCAACTTGTGTAAGTGGATGTTTGCTTCCCTTGCACTGAAGGCCAGGCCTCAATCACAACCACTGAGTCAGTTTTACTCAGCGAGTCATGAGGCAGCAGACTGCACATGACAACATGCTGTGTAATGCATGACACACCCTGTTTCTGAGCAGAGACCTGAAGCACTAAAACAAAGTTAGCAAAAGTCTTTCATGAAGACTGAAAGTATGCAGCTGTTCCTTTCTCTTCCCTCTCTCCATCATCTCCCACAGATTATGAAGAATTTGCAAAGGGCAGTGCCAAGTAGAAATCCCTTTAAAAAGCAGGTAGGTTGTAAAAATATACTTATTCTTGAAGATTTACATTTTTACTTAAACAGGCTTCAAAAATAAATGAGAGAATTTTAATAAACTATTCAACATACCTACATGTATATGGCTAAAAAATATTTTTTTAAAGAGCAAATAAATAGAGTTTTTTCCAATCTTCCTCAAACAGAGTGCATAACTCATCCCAGCTACTCAATGTTATGCAAGAATACTGCCGACGTCTTGGATTCTGGTTCTGCCTTTCTGTGCCAATCCAGTCAACTATCAGCACCTCTCTTTCGGCTTAGAGCATTTATTTACAGTCTGCAACCTTTAAAAATACACATTATATATCTTTGCATGTGTTTGAGACTTGTCACCTTGACTAGACTACAGGTTACTTGAGGGCAGGAACCATGGCTTCTATTTTCTAGTATAGAGTACAGGTTAAGAGCACAGGCTCTGTAGCCATATGACCTGGGTTCAAATCCAAGCTCCACCACCAGCTCCGTGACCTCAACCAAAATATTTACCCTCTCTTTGCCTTAGTTTTTTCATCTGTGAAATGAGGATAACAGCATATGTTGTAAAAATTACATGAGTAATAAATTCTGAGTGCCTAAAAAGATGTCTAGCACAAAGTAAGCATATAAAATACTAGTTATTATAATTACCTGTATCCCTTACAATACCTAGCATCAAGCCTTACCCCTTTAGATGTTCAAGTATCTACCAACTGGCTAAAAAAAAAGCACTATTGTATCAACAACACAATTTGTCTTATGACCACCATATAATTTATGAACAATGAAGTCTCAACTGTTCAAGAATACCTTCTTTAATTCAAGATGTTTTGCTCAATTAGTCTAAAATGTATTATCATATATCCCTAGTTTTCAATCTACTGTTAGAGTACATTTCATACATAGCTTTTTAACAGCAAACTACTATGACAGAAAATTTAAAATACATTGTTATATATTTTTTGCTGTAGTAGAGAGACTACATTTGACTCAAACCATTATCTTTATGGATCCAACTCACAAGACAATATAGTTCCCAAGAACTTAAAACTCATGGGATATTTACATAGAATGAGCAGTCATAGCAAAACTTTGCTATGATTAGGAGCAGGAGAGATGTGAGAAGAATTATTTATTTGGTAATAAACTAGAGTAGAGTTTAAGCTTTTTAAAACTAGTCAGTAAGATGATACCAGTGAAGAGGCTGAAGATAGGTATGCTGGGTTAGTTTGAGGAGGAGGAATTGGAAAATAATTATTAAAGCACAGAACAAATTCTCCAGTTATTTGTTCTGCACCTGTTCAACAGTCCCAGCTACTAAATATGAGAGAGCAGGAAATCTGGGGCAATACAGTTTTAGGCTGGTTAGAATATCACATACCTTGTCAGAATATAGGAATGTTTACTGTTATTTTTTTTGAAAAATAAGTTCTTAATTTCAAAAACAAAGGATACTTTTAGAGACATTTTTCATAATATACAAAAATAATAAACTTACAGCATTAAAACCACAATGAAATACACCACTTCACATGCATTAGAAGGCTAATACCAAAAGAAAGGAGAAAAACAAGTGTTGGCCAATATGTGAAGAAACTGGAACTTGTGCACTGATGAGAATGTAAAATGATGCAGCCACTGTGGAAAACAGTAAGTGGTTCCTCAAATAATTAAACATATAATTAATCTGTGATCCAGCAATCCCACTTTTGGGTAGATACCCAATGAGCTGAATGCAGGGATTCAAACAGACATTTGTACAGCAATGTTCACAGCAGCACATTCACAATAGCCCAAAGGTAGAAGCAACCCAAGTGTACGTTGGCAGATGACTGGATGAACAAATGTGGTCTATACATACAGTGAAATATTATTCAGGTTTTAAAAGGAAGGACATTCTGACACATGCTACAATACAGATGAACCTTGAAGACATTATGCTGAGTGAAGCAAGTCAGTCATAAAAGGACAAATACTGTATGACTACATCAAATTCATAAAGACAGCAGAATTATGGTTGTCAAGGCTGATGAGAAGAGGAAGAACAGAGAACTGTTTAATGGGTATTGGGTTTAAGTTTGAAAAGATGAAAAAATTATGGAGATGGATGGAGGATAAAGTTGCACAGTAAAGTAAATGTACTTAATGCCACTGAAGTGTACACTTAGAAAATGTTAAAATGGTCAATTTGATATCATGTATATTCTACTACTGTGTGCTGTGTGTGTGTGTGAATCTATATATATGGAGAGAGGGCAGTATTTTAAAAAGTTTTTTTATAAAATTAAAAACACTCTTACCATATGGCTTAGCAATCCAATATTTCTAGTACTTGTCCAAGAGAAATAAAAACAATACACCCACACAAAAACCTGCACACCAATGAACAGGGCAGGCTTATTCCTAATTGTCAAAAACTGAAAACAATATATCCATTAACTTGTAGTGAACAAATTAACTGTGGTACGCTCATATAACAGAATACTACTCAACAATGAAAAGGAATGAAATACTGACACATTCAAAAATAAAATAACTAAAAATGGTGGGATTTCAAAAGCATCACACTAAGTTAAAGAACCCATACATACAAAGGTATATGCTCTATGATTCCATTTATATGACATTCTGGAAAAGACAAAAGTATAGGGATTAAAATCAGATTTGTGGTTGCCAAGGGCTAAGAGATGGAAAGAGAGACTGACTAAAGGAAAGAGAGGCTGTCATTTGGGATGATAGCTATATTCTCTATCTTGACTGTGGAGGACATTTACATGACTGTCTATACTCAGAGTTCATGGAATTATACACATAAAAGGGATAAAATTTTATATCAATGATACTTTAATTTAAAAAGTTAATGCGAAGAAAAGGGGAAAAATTTACTATATGTACATTATAACTCAATAAACAACAAAAACCTGGAATACTATTATCAACTGAAACATTTCTGCTTTTGTAAGTACTCTTAAGTATGCAATACATAAGACAACAGCTGACCATCAAATTTTGTACTACTTTGCTCAGTTGGAACAGAGGCTAAAAAATAAAAACCATGTTTCTAGTTTGTCTTCCAAATTTGCCTTTTATTTCTAGAGACATGGGGTGAAGTTCATCATGGCAATACACTAGAAATAACCAAACAGTGAGCAATAAATTGAAAAGTGGGCTATCAGAGCACAAACAGTTCTTTGGGAACTTACCTGACAAATCCCAATCACCAGACATAGGTAGCAGTTTCCACCCAGTATGAATTCAAATATGCTTTCCAATATACACTGAACTAGCAAATGTCACATAAAACAGGAAGATAATAGATTCTACAGTACATAAAATTATTTTCAAATGCCTTCTGTTTCTACTTAATAAAACCATTTTCTACCACTTTATTGCTGAAATAAAAACAATAAACGTTCAGTAAAACTTGTGTTAACCACTGTGATCATAAACTGGGTGAAATGAGAACAGCTAGTTAGTGGTTATTTTCTACATCCATAGAAAACATTAAGGTACTAAAATTTTTACAAGATTTATGGGGTCCATGTCTAGTTACTAGATTCCTGAACGATCCAAATTAATAAGGTTATGTTCTATGTTGCTTATGAAGAGATACCATGCCAGTGCCTTATGAAAAAAACTAAGGGAAAACTTTGAGATAAGGTAGTAAGAATATAGTTCCAACAATAGTCCTCAAAAGAGACTTCAATTTCCCCAGAAATATAAAGCAAAAATAATCAGAAATGTGTTACACTTAGAATGTAATGCCACAGGAATTGGCTGAAATGCTACATATCCATTAAAGAGGAAACAAGGTTGAAGCAAGCATTTTGAGTGACCAGAACTTCCTTAACATACTTTTCTAATTAATGTTTGGGCATCAATTTCCTTAGAATATTTCTATGACTAGCTGTTGGGAAGGAACTAAGGAGGGTAGGAGATAATTTCTCAAAGATGGAAACATAACATTCTAAACTCAAATTTTTTATCTCTCTACAATAGCACTTAATACTGAATTTAAATGATGCTGCATTAATAGAAACAAGTTAATGGAGAAAGGAAATTGTACAACTAGAAATAGTACTACTGTAAAAACAAGTCAACCCACTTCAATTAAGGCAATTAAAGTTTTGTTTTTTTTCCCTAAGGTAATTCTGCTTATAAAAGCTGGTCACAAAATAAAAGAAAACCACCCCCAAAGCGGGGAGGACAATTCTAAAAGAGAGGCTACTCTCATGTCACTTAATGCACATCTCATGTAATCTTATAGGTTATTATACATAAAATAAGTAACATTTTCTAATTAAAGATTTTGTTTAAACTGTTTAAAGAAAACTTATGTTTAATAAAAATATCTGCAAAGTGAACATCCTATTGAAAGAGTAAACTAACAATAACATTATGACAATTTCCCTAGTTACTCATCTATAAAAACATTTGCCTCTTGTCCACAGAACTCTTATTTCCAGAGAATATGGTTTGTAAACCAAGTTATTTATATCTTAGAGTATAGTCTACAAACCAAATCACATCTTAGAAAACTTATTTCATTAAGGCAAGGTTTCTTTACGTAGGCTCTACTGACATTTGAGGCAGGATAATTCTTTGTTAGAGAGGCTGCCCTGCATGCTGCACAATGTGTAACAGTACTCTAACCTCTGTCCACTAGATACCAGTGGTTGCCCTCCTGCCACCCCAGATGTGAAAACAAAATATGTTTCTAGACATCGCCAAAAGTTCCCGGGGGGCAAGACTGCCCTAGGCTGAAAAACATTGCTCTAAGGATTGAACACTTTTAACAGAAGTTTGGACTCTCCCTTCTCTCTACTCAAAATTTAATAAATATTAACTACCTCTCTTACAGTGGTTTTCAAATTTTATACCCAATGCCCTAGAGGGCTCATGAAATGCCTCAGGAGCACCATGAGCAGACCCGCTGTCATTTTCTGGGGTTCTGGATATTCCCTCTGGGGTGTGTGTATGGCAGGAAGGGGGGGTGTTCTTTGAAAATCCTGACATAGATGAATAAGAAATCTCAAATCTTTCCCTCCATTCTGTTTTTATCTTTTAAATCAAGGCCAATTTTGGAAAAACTGGCATATGGAAGAACATCAGGAATGAGAATATAGTGAAGTTGGGACCAGAAGAAAAGCTGAATGTGTAGCTTCTCTGTATTTCTTCAGCCAAATAGGAACTGAAATGTAATCTTTAGAAGTCAACAGAACTTTCTACCATGTTTAAACAAACATTAGATGTCCAAAGCCCTGAATTATGAAATTTAAGTCACAGTTGCATCCTCAAGAGAAACCAATAAATGAAATTAATACTGTAATTATATGTTAGCTTTGTTTTAAACCTCTAAAAATCTATTTGATTTTTTGTTAGTTCCTCTAGGTGATAAAACTTTTTGTCCAGTTTTTTTTTTTTGAGAAATAATTGACATCACTCTGTAAGTTAAAGGCATACAGAATATTTGATTCTTAAAAATAGTTATCTTTCTTCTTCCCTGCCTTCAAAGATCTCCTAATTTAACCATCTTAAACAAGAGAGCAATATGTATAATATATGTTGAATCTTCTGTAAAAGATCTCAAAATTTAATATGCATCCAAATTACCTGGGTGCTTATTAAAATGTAAATAGTAGGCATGGCTACCAAAAATTTTGATTGATGGGAGATGGGGATAGGAAGGGTCCAGGCACTGAATTAACAAGCATTCCCAGTGAATCTTATGTAGATGATATAAAGGACTCATTTTTAGTAACACTAGGCAAATTGTTGAATTTGGCACCTATGTTATATGTTATCATACAATTTTGCATTCTCTATCTACAGACTATACCATACTTGGTTTATTACCACTAGTCTTTGGTCAACCCAACTAAGATCTAAAAATAAAAATAAATTTTAAATGCTGTATGATTAAATGATCCAGAATGGTGTGTGGACAAAGAAATTGAAAGTAAAGAACTTTACTGGTTATAAAAATCCTAGCTTTCTGATGAAGGTTTTTCATGCACCATAAACATACTTGCCTCTAACAAACAGAACAGTTGGTTCAAGAATCACTCATTTTGATTCATTTTCTTCCCAGACACACATTAAGATGATGTTCTAGGATACAGATAAATGGCTTCTCATGTCATTTTTGACACCCAATCCCTTTTACTGCATTCTTACCACAGTCTTCAATTCTGTGAAGACCTGAAAATATTACTTAAGCAAATAGCCACGTCAATTTTTATAAAACATGAACATTCCATACTTGTCTATATTTTCTTATATGAGACAAAAACAGGATAGCTGATAAAGCACATTAATGTTTTCACACTTCACCTAACATTCCAAACCCACTCAATTGAACATTTCACGAGTCTCAGGCTGGTGGTACATTCAGTCATTGATTTTTTTCAGCAGTAACAACAGGAGTCAGCTCCACGGATTCCATGCTCCTTTGAGAAGACTCAGGGTGTCCTTTGTCTTCAAGGTACAGAATCTCATAAATAAAAATGAGGTGGTGCTGGGGCCAGGCTTAGCTTTTCAAAAGCATCTGTCTCCAAAAGCTTCCAAAGAAACCCAAAAATGAAAGATAATAGTAACCAGAAGACTAAAACCAAAAATGGGGTGAGGTATGTATAAAATGCTAAAAATATAAGTGCAGGGCTGGGTTTTTTGGTTTGTACTTTGTTTTAAGCTATGTACACAGAAACATGAACAAAGTAGAGAGAGGCCTAGAATTTGAGGGGAGACTGCAATGACAACAAATGACAAAAAGAAAGCAGAACTACTTAATTTCTGTTAGTAAAAAGTACATTAAACACTGGATTGGAGTCTCTAACCCTGACCAAGTTACAACCCATTATAGACTCAGTTTCTTCATCTATAACCCTATCTATTTTACAAACCTTAATGTCACTTAAGGCAGCCATGAAGAACAGGAAAAGAAAGGTGTATCATACATATCCAACAGCTGTACAAATGTCTTTAATCTCTGAACAAAATACATTTTTTTAGAGGAAATTGGAAAGAGATAAAAAATTTATTCACAAAATTTCTGAAGGTGTACTGATTTTCATAAAGCACCTAGGGGTAGGTGTCAGAAACTAGAGACCAGTGACTCACCTAGAAAAACTTAACAGTGTATTATGAAACAGGTGATTTGTAAAAACTTGAGGAAAAGAAAGTTACTGGGATCCTGCTCTGATTCTCTATAAACATTAAAAGAACTTGAAAGAATATTCCTATTCCAAATTTCAATTGTGCTTCATTTATAAGCTTGCTATTTTCTTCACTCAAGGAATATTTTTGTTTTTAAATATAAGTACATCTATTATTTTAAAAGGCCACAAAAAACTATTAAGTTACAATAAAATTAAAACTATTAGCTATTTAAGAGCTTTTTAAACTCAGATATGAAGAAACACTGTAAAATTCTTAGAATTGAGCTCCTCTTGGAAATTAAACCTGATAGAGATGGTAGCCCAAAAAGCTACTTGGGATTGGATTAAAGATGGCAGCATGAGAGGTAAGACAGAGGCTTCCTCCTAAAACCTCATATAATATGAAAATAAAGCTACTACAACTACTCTTGAAAGAGCAACGGGAAAGAGGATGGCAACAAACTGCATACACCTGGAGACAACAGCAGCCCTCACAGAAAAGGGTAACGTACTAAAGCTGTAGTCCTGGGGGATCCAAGCCCTTCCCCCACCCCAACTCACTAGCAGGAGGAACAGGAACAGAGCAGGGAGGAAGTGGAGATGTGGGACTGCTGAATACCTAACTCTGGAGATCTGCTCTGGGAGCACAAACTTACATTTCATGGTGCTTGCATGATACGCTTGTAATTAGGGGGTTGGAAAGCTAAGACAGGCAGAATTCCTGGAGAGACCAAGAATCCAGCTGCTTGTGAAAGCAGGGATCCATACCCAGCTGCTCTGGGACAATAGAAAGGCGGGCAGTCTGAGAGACTTCCTAACAAAGAAGCCCTTAGCAAGAGGGCTGCTAAAGGGGCAAGGATTGCACAGAGCTTACTGCTCAGGAGAAAGGACAGGCAGACAAAATTGTCCAGGTGCACTCTGCCCAGCAGGTTGGGAGCTTTCACGATCTTCAGGTGCTCCAGCTCCCTGGCTGCCTACACAGCTCCAAGAACCCCTTCTGTGACAGGCAGACTAGTGCGCCTTTCTTCTGGCCAGCCCCACCGGCTTGCAAACCGGGAAATCCTTCCCTGGTGTTAGGCCAGCCAGAGGGAAGATCTGTCTACAGCAACTAAAAATGCAAAGCACAGAGGCTTATACCTGTGTGCTCAGCCCACTGGTTCAGGCAGTGGAGACAGGCATAGCAGCCAGGAACCAGCAAACACCCCTTTCCTCCCCGGAGGCACCAATACCACTCCCCTACAATCCCCGCATTGCTTCAGGGGCTGAGCAGCTCCAGAGAGTAGAGCTTCTGGGCACTAGAGGGCGCCATACACAAATATGAAACGCCAAAGGAACCTGGTCCAGAGTAAAATTATGAACACAACTCCTGAGAAAGATTTAAATGATATGGACCTTATGACTCTCCCTGAAAGGGAGTTTGAAATAAAAATAATTAACATACTCATGGAGGTACAGAAAGATATTCAAGAACTCAGGAATGAATTCCGGTCAGAGATCCAATCACTGAAGAACACAATGGACGGTATTAAAAGCAGATTGGATACGGTAGAGGAGACAATGAATGAAATAGAAACTAGAGAAGAGGAATACAAAAAAGCTGAGGCACAGAGAGAAAAAAGGATCTCTAAGAATGAAAGAATATTGAGAGAACTGTGTGACCAATCCAAATGGAACAATATTCGCATTATAGGGGTACCAGAGGAAGAAGAGACAGAAAAAGGGATAGAAAGCGTCTTTGAGGAGGTGATTGCTGAAAACTTCCCCAATCTGGGGAAGGAGATAGTCTCTCAGGCCATGGAGGTGTGCAGATCTCCCAACACAAGGGACCCAAGGAAGACAACAGCAAGACATATTATAGTAATTAAAATGGCAAAGATCAAGGATAAGGACAGACTATTAAAAGCAGCCAGAGAGAGAAATACGATCACATACAAAGGAAAACCCATCAGGCTATCATCAGACTTCTCAGCAGAAACCTTACAGGCCAGAAGGGAGTGGCATGATGTATTTAATGCAATGAAGCAGAAGGGCCTTGAACCAAGATTACTTTATCCAGCAAGATTATCATTCAAATTTGAAAGAGGGATTAAACAATTCCCAGATAAGCAAAAGCTGAGAGAATTTGCCTCCCACAAACCATCTCTACAGTGTATTTTGGAGGCACTGCTATAGATGGAAGTGTTCCTGCAGATTAATAGCTGTCACCAGAGGTAATAAAACCACAGTAAAGAACACAGAACAGCTAATTACTAAGAAAATGCAAAATTAAATTAACTATCCCCAAAGTCAATGAAGGGATAGACAAACAGTACAGAATATGATACCTAATATATAAAGAATGGAATAGAAAGAAAAAGGAGGAAACAAACAAAAAAAGAACCTTTAGACTGTGTTTGTAATAGCATATTAAGTTAGTTGTTAGACTTTTAGATACTAGGGAAGTTAACCTTAAACCTTTGGTAACCACGAACCTGAAGCCTGCAATGCCAATAAGTACTACCTATCCATAATCACCCTAAATGTAAATGGACTGAATGCACCAGTCAAAAGACAGAGTCACTGAATGGATAAAAAAACAAGACCCATCTATATGCTGCCTTCAAGAGACTCACTTTAAACCCAAAGACATACACAGACTAAAAGTGAAGGGATGGAAAAAGATATTTCATGCAAACAAGGAGAAAAAAGCAGGTGTTGCAGTACTGGTATCAGACAAAATAGACTTCAAAACGAAGAAAGCAAGAGATAAAGAAGGACATTACATAATGATAAAGGGGTCAGTCCAACAAGAGGATATAACCATTTTAAATATATATGCACCCAACACAAGAGCGCCGACATATGTGAAACAAGTACTAACAGCATTAAAGGAGGAAATAGACAGCAATGCATTCATTTTAGGAGACTTCAACAAACCACTCACTCCAAAAGACAGATCAACCACACAGAAAATAAGTAAAGACACAGAGGCACTGAACAACACACTAGAACAGATGGACCTAACAGATATCTACAGAACTCTGCACCCAAAAGCAGCAGGATACACATTCTTCTCAAGTGCACATGGAACATTTTCCAGAATAGACCACATACTAGGCCACAAAAAGAACCTCAGTAATTTCAAAAATATTGAAATCCTACCAACCAACTTCTCAGATCACCACGGTATAAAACTAGAAATAAATTTTAGAAACAAATCAAAAAGGCTCACAAATACATGGAGACTTAACAACATTCTCCTAATGAATCAATGGGTTAATGACGAAATCAAAACAGAAATAAAGGATATATGGAGACTAATGACAACAACAACACAAAGCCACAACTTCTGTGGGATGCAGCAAAGGCAGTTCTAAGAGGAAAGTATATTGCAATCCAGGCCTATTTAAAGAAGGAAGAACATTTCCAAATGAATAGTCTAAAGACACAATTACTGAAATGGGAAAAAGAAGAACAAATGAGGCCCAAAGTCACCAGAAGGAAGGACATAATAAAGATCAGAGAAGAAATAAATAAAACTGAAAAGAATAAAACAATAGAAAAAATCAATGAAACCAGAAATACAAAGAATTATAAGAGAATATTATGAGAATCTATATGCTAACAAGCTGGAAAACATAGAAGAAATGGACGACTTCTTAGAAAAATACAACCTTCCAAGACTGACCAAGCAAGAAACAGAAAAACTAAACAGACCAATCACCAGCGACGAAATCGAATTGGTAATCAAAAAACTACCCAAGAACAAAACCCCGGGCCTGATGGATTCACCTCTGAATTCTACCAGACATATAGAGAAGAAATAACACCCATTCTCCTTAAAGTTTTCCAAAAAATAGAAGAGGAGGGAATACTTCCAAACTCATTCTATGAAGCCAGCATCACTCTAATACCAAAACCTGGAAAAGACCTCACCAAAAAAGAAAATTACAGACCAATATCCCTGATGAACATAGATGCAAAAATACTCAACAAAGTATTAGGAAACCGAATTCAAAAATACATCAGGATGATCATACACCATGATCAAGTGGGATTCATCCCACGGATGCAAGGATGGTACAACATTTGAAAATCCATCAACATCATCCACCACATCAACTAAAAGAAGAACAAAAACCACATGATCATCTCCATAGATGCTGAAAAAGCATTTGACAAAATTCAGCATCCATTCATGATTAAAACTCTCAACAAAATGGGTATAGACGGCAAGTACCTCAACATCATAAGGGCCATATATGACAAACCCATAGGTAATATCATACTTAACAGTGAGAAGCTGAAAGCTTTTCATCTAAGATGTGGAACAAGACAGGGATGCCCACTCTCTCCACTGTTATTCAACATAGTATTGGAGGTCCTAGCCACAGCAATCAGACAAAACAAAGACATACAAGGCATCCAGATTGGTAAAGAAGAAGTCAAGTTGTCACTATTTGCAGATGACATGATATTGTACATAAAAAACCCTAAAGACTCCATTCCAAAACTACTAGAACTAATATCTGAATTCAGCAAAGTTGCAGGATACAAAATTAACACACAGAAATCTGTTGCTTTCCTATACACTAATGATGAACTAACAGAAAGAGAAATCAGAAAAACAATTCCATTCACAATTGCATCAAAAAGAATAAAATACCTTGGAATAAACCTAACGAAGGAAGTGAAAGACCTGTACTCTGAAAACTACAAGACACTCCTAAGAGAATTTAAAGAGGACACTAACAAATGGAAATGCATCCCATGCTCTTGGCTAGGAAGAATAAATATTGTCAAAATGGCTATACTACCTAAAGCCATCTACAGATTCAATGCAATCCCTATCAAACTACCAACAGCTTTCTTCAATGAACTGGAACAAATAATTCTAAAATTCATATGGAACCACAAAAGACCCCGAATAGCCAAAGCAATCCTGAGAAGGAGGAATAAAACAGGGGGAATTACACTCCCTGACTTCAAGCTCTACTACAAAGCCACAGTAATCAAGACAATTTGGTATTGGCACAAAAACAGACCCACAGACCAGTGGAACAGAATAGAAAATCCAAACATTAACCCAAACATACACAGTCAATTAATATTTGATAAAAGTGCCTTGGATATACAATGGGGAGATGACAGCCTCTTCAGCAGCTTGTGTTGGAAAAACTGGACAGCTACATGTAAGAGAATGAAACTGGACTACTGTCTAACCCCATACACAAAGGTAAACTCAAGGTGGATCAAAGACCTGAATGTAAGTCATGAAACCATAAAACTCATAGAAAAAAACAAAGGCAAAAATCTCTTGGACATAAACATGAGCGACTTCTTCATGAACGTATCTCCCCGGGCAAGGGAAACAAAAGCAAAAATGAACAAGTGGGACTATATCAAGCTGAAAAGCTTCTGTACAGCAAAGGACACCATCAGTAGAACAAAAAGACATCCTACAGTATGGGAGAATATATTCATAAATGACGTATCTGATAAGGGGTTGACATCCAAAATATATAAAGAACTCATGCACCTTAACAAACAAAAAGCAAATAATCCAATTAAGAAATGG
Organism: Smutsia gigantea; assembly: GCA_032199065.1. Classification (NCBI taxonomy): domain Eukaryota; kingdom Metazoa; phylum Chordata; class Mammalia; order Pholidota; family Manidae; genus Smutsia; species Smutsia gigantea. Next base: position 66,665 of record JAVSCE010016739.1, on the reverse strand, counting down.
GCAGAGGACATAAATAGACACTTCTCCAAAGAAGAAATTCAGATGGCCAACAGGCACATGAAAAGATGCTCCACATCGCTAATCAGCAGAGAAATGCAGATTAAAACCACAATGAGATATCACCTCACACCAGTTAGGATGGCCAACATCCAAAACACAAACAACAACAAATGTTGGCAAGGATGTGGAGAAAAGGGAATCCTCCTACACTGCCTGTGGGAATGCAAATTAGTTCAACCACTGTGGAAAGCAGTATGGAGGTTCCTCAAAAAACTCAAAATAGAAATACCATTTGACCCAGGAATTCCACTCCTAGGAATTTACCCTAAGAATGCAGCAGCCCAGTTTGAAAAAGACAGATGCACCCCTATGTTTATCGCAGCACTATTTACAATAGCCAAGAAATGGAAGCAACCTAAGTGTCCATCAGTAGATGAATGGATAAAGAAGATGTGGTACATATACACAATGGAATATTATTCAGCCATAAGAAGAAAACAAATCCTACCATTTGCAACAACATGGATGGAGCTAGAGGGTATTATGCTCAGTGAAATAAGCCAAGCCGAAAAAGACAAGTATCAAATGATTTCACTCATATGTGGAGTATAAGAACAAAGAAAAAAACTGAAGGAACAAAACAGCCGCAAACTCACAGAACCCAAGAACGGACTAATAGTTACCAAAGGGAAAGGGACTGGGGAAGATGGGTGGGAAGGGAGGGATAAGAGGGAAAAAGGGGCATTATGATTAGCAGGTGTAATGTTGGGGGGGGGCATGGGGAGGGCTGTACAACTCAGAGAAGACAAGTAGTGATTCTATAGCATCTCACTACGTTGATGGACAGTGACTGTAATGGGGTTGGTGGGGGGGACCTGATGAAGGGGGTCGTTTAATAATCATAATATGGCACATGTAATTGTAGATTTATGATCCAAAAAAAAAGCTACTTGGGTCAAAACATCAGAAAAGATTATTATCTACAACAGTATCAGTTACTTCATTACTCAAAAAGTTCTAGTTAACTCTATTAGAGGAAGTAAAAGGGAATATTTTGATGTTTGACAAAAACAATATAGTCTCATTTCAAAGTCTTCAAAAGTATCCTTCAATATATGGAATGGATCGATCTGCTAAATAAGAACAATACTTATGTTACCTATCTAACAGGATGTTATGAAATTAAACTAAGACATATTATGTATGAATATGCTTTGAACAGTAACAAATATAAAGCCTATGCTTATTAGCTCATCAACTGCACAATGACTGTTAAGTCAATACTTATAAAGATTAACAACGTATTTGTTAAGAAACTTTGAGCAAAAACATTCATATTTAATGGAAGTAGTATTTTTTAAAAAAGATAATGTTTAATAATGGTTAATGATCTAAATAATGGAATCATGAAAAACCTTTCCACCATTGTATTACCCTAGTGAATTCTTTTTGAATGTAGATACCTTAATGTACACAAGAGTTTCGATTTGCTGAAATAGTGTACTCACTCATACAACCCACACCTTCATAAGGCCATAGTATGTGTTTGTTAAACAAACAGTTACTGTTAGTGGTCAAACTATCAAAATGAATAAATCTCCCTTTCAGTAAGCAGTTTTCAAAACAATAAAGGAAATAAAATGTACACACAAATAACTAGACTACAAGTTAGATGATAAAAAGCTCTATAATAGAAATGGATATTAAAGTTTAATACAAGTTGAGAGAAGGAAAACATTATTTCTAGGTATGGGGGAAACTAGGCAAAGAGGTGTCAAGAAAGACTTCAAGGAAGAAGTTATATTTGTGTTGCATCCTAAAGAATGAATAGGATTTTGAAACACCTCCATATAAAATACACATTTCCCTTGAAGAAAAATGCTTCCAGTTCCCTGGGGAAAAAACTATCTCAGTAAACAGTACTACAACCCATCAGTATTCATTCACTATTAAGCTAGAAATTACCCTTGACCTATCTCCCCATCTCTCCACGTCCTGTATCTAACCCTTCACCACATCTTATCCATTTTCGTCTCCTAAATATCTCTCAAATTTGTCTACTTCTCTCTTCTCCACCACCATTTCCTTAACCCAAATTACCACCATATTTTGTCCAAACTACAACAGCCTTTGGAATGGCCACCACACCAATCTACCATATACTGCTCTCAAGAGTGGTTTTTTCTAAAGCAAATACACCAGGCATCATCTTCTAGACCCAAACCCTTGACACATGGCCACTCTTCTAGCCTCACTGTGTGCCATGTGCCCTCTCACTATCTGTGATCTAGCCACTCTGGCCTTTATTCAGAGCTCCTCAAATTTGCCAGACTCAGTAACACCAGGACCTTTGTACACGCTGTCCTCTTCATCCATTCCTAACCCCTTTTACCTAGTTAAATCCTATTTATCCTTTAATCTTAGACACAAAAAAGTCTTCCCTATTCTGCCAAACTAAATTAGAGCATTTAGTTACACCTTCTTAGGACACCATGTACTTTCTTTTATTGTACTTGTTAGAATTGTAATTTTATATTATTTTTTATTTATTTGATTAATTACTTCCCTGAGCAAAATACAAGCAACATTAGGACAGAGCCCACACATAATTTTGCCTTAGATTAAACCTGTCAACATCCATATTTGTTCCTAAGTCAATGTTTTCTTTCTAGTCAAACTATCTTTGGTGAACCCACAAACACAGACATCATTGTCCTGCCTGCACTACAACATGTAGTCTATGAACCCAATGCAGAACCCTCACCAACTTCCACCTACCCTTGCTTCCCCCTGTATATTTAACAAAAATTACTTTAAAAAAAAACCTAATAGTTAGCATGATTTAGTAGTTTAATTACCTACTAGTAAGAAGCTTTGGAAGTTTGGTCTAAGCCTAGAAAAACTGACCTTGCTTGCCAAAAATAAGCACTTCAAAAAAGGGAAGAAAGTGTTCTAGCGATTTATTCAGGTCAAATAAGCATCACATCCCACCTTCCACTCCACCATATATGTATAGGAAGAGATGTGCTGTGAAATTTGTAGTCAGGGCCTATTCCACTAACAATTTGTGTTATATTAGGAGGGATTTTAAGTGGCATAAGATGATTTTTTATTGTATTCAGTCAGATAACTATGTGGTAACTCTAAGGAAATGTAGTGACCTCCTTGGAGCACTGACTTTAAATAAGTAAAAGGCACTAAAGAAACTCAACTTGTTAGAGCTCCAGAGGTCAAGATTATACCTCCTTGAATATGTGAAAATGCCAGATTTGAAATTGCAAAAAGAAAAAAACACTACTAATTCACTCAAGGACATGTTATCACTCAAGTCCAAACCAGATGTAAGAGGACTTCTGTTATCAGCCAAGATGGATTAACAAGGCCCAGACTAACCCTTCTGCCTGAAACTAAAATTATTATTCACTCATATTATTTAAATCTCTTTAAAAATATAATTGACTATTTGAAACAAAAACAATATTTCTTTGTGGGGTTTACAAGCAGAAGGCATAAAAATGATAGCATATATAATTGACTATTTGAAGCAAAAACAGTATTTCCTTGTGGGGTTTATAAGCAAAAGGCATAAAAACGATAGCACAAAGGCCAGAAAGTGAGAAATCGAAGTATAATGTTACAGCGTTCTTATATATTAAGTGGTGTATCACTTGATGGTAGACTGTTAAAGTTAAAATATGCATACTATAAATTACTTGGCAATCACTAAATATAAAGAAATTGGAAAGTGAAATCACAAAAAATATGCAGTTCATGCAAAAAGCACTAAAAGAGTAAAAAGAGAAAAGAACACACAGAACAAGTAAAAAATAAATCGTAAGATAGACTTAAACCCAACCATTCAAATTAAACCCAACCCATCACATTATATATACATAATTAATATAACCACATTAAATACAAATAGTCTACTCCAATATAATGACTGGATAAAAGATTAAGACCCAACTATATGCTGCTTATAAGAAACTCACTTTAAATATAAAGAGATAAGTGGGTTAAAAGCAAAAGGATGTAAAAAAGAAATCAAACTAACACAAATCACAAGAAAGCTGGAGTGGCTGTATTTATATCAGCTAAAATAAATTCTAGAACAAAGACTATCACCAGAAATAAAGAGGGCCATTTCATAATGATAAAGAACAAAATGGTATTATTTCTTCATCAGAAGGACATAATACACCTGAATGTTTATGCTCCTAATAACAAAGCTTCAAAATACATGAAGAAAAACCTGATAGAACTACAGGGAAAAACAGGCAAATCCACAACTACAGCTAGACTTCAACAAACCTCTCTCAATAATTGATAGAAAATCAGGAAGAATATAGAAGATTTGCACAACACTATCAACCAATTAGACCTAATAGACATTTATAAAACACTCAACTCCGCAACAGAAAAATACACTTTAAGTGCACATTATATTCCGGGCCATAAAACAAGTCTTAGTAAATTTAAAAGGATTCAAATCATACAAAGTATATTCTTGACCACAAGTTAGAAATATCTGGAAAATCATCAAATATTTGGAAACTACATCATATGCTTCTTTGTAGCCGATGGGTCAAAGAAGATATCAGAAAGAGAAATGAGAAATTATTTTCAACTGAATAAAAATTAAAACACAACATATTTGTGGGATACAACTAATGCAGTATCTAGAGGGGCATTTATAGCATTAACATGCCTTAATTAGAAAAGAAAGATCTCAAAGCAATGGCCTTGGCTTCTACATTTAAAAACTAGCAAAGGAATAATGAATGAAACCCAAAGTAGACAGAAGAAAGGTAATAATAAAGACTAGAACAGAAATCAGTGAAATTTTAAAAAAAGAAAAAAAGAAAAGAAACAGGAAAAAGACCAAAATTTGATTATCAATAAAACTGATAAACCTGAACCAGACTGATGGGGGATAAAACAGGGAAGACACAAACTTACAATATCTGTAATGAGAGACAATATTGTTAGAGATTCTAAAAACATGAAAGGGATAAGGAAATTATTAACAATTTGATGCTGATACCAATCTGACAACTCAGACAAAAGGGCACAATCCATCAAAGAAACAAACAACAAAAGCTCATCAAGAAGAGATTAATAACCTAAATGGCCCTGTATCTATTACAGAAACTGAATATGAAGAATCTTCCCATGAAGAGAAGTCGAGATCTGGATGGTTTATCATCTGAAGAACTGTACCAAATGCACAGGGAATAATACCAATTCTACACAAATTCTTCCAGAAAATTAAAAAAGAATGCATACTATGATATCAACATACTCTGAAATGAAAGCCAGAGAGATATCAAGAAAGCTACAAACCAATATTCCTCCATCAACATAGATGCAAAATTCTCTACGATAATTTTATCAGATTAAATCAAGCAATATACAAAAATGATAGTAATACATCATGACCAAGCAGGGTTCATGCCGTGAAGGCAAGCTGGTTTAAGACTCAAAAATCAATGTAATTAATATTAACTGACTAAAAATGAAAAACCAAATGAACATCTCAATAGATGCCAAAAATGCTTTTGACAAAATCCAACATCCATTCCTTATTTTTAAAAAAACAACTCTCAGGAAACTAGGAACAGAAGAGAATGTCTTCAAACTGATAAAGGGCATCTACCAAAAAAAAAAAAACTTAAAACTAACATCACACTTAAATGGTAAAAGCTTTTTACATGGTGAAAGCTTTTCCCTAAGATCAGGAAGAAGGCAAGGATGTCTCTCACCACTTCTATGAAACATTACCCTGGAGCGTCTAGCTAGGTAATCAGGCAAGAACAACTAATAAAAGTCATCCTGATTGGAAAAGAAATAAAACTGTTATTATTTGCAGACAATATATATGATCCTCCATATAGAAGCATCAACAGAATCTATAAAAGTTTCACCAGAAATAACAAGTGAGCTTTAGGAAAATTTCAAGATACAAGGCAAAAATGCAAAAATCTATTGTAGTTCTGTATACTAGCAACAAATAATTATAATTAAAATTTTTTAATTATATAATCTACAGTATCATCAAAAATTATTAATACTTAGGGGTAAATATAACAAAAGATGTGTAAGACCTGTACACTGAAAGCTTTCCAGAAAGAAATTAAAGATGACTAAACACAGAGAAAGATGTGCTATGTTCTGGGGCTGAAAGACTTAATATTGTTAAGATATTAATCTTCCCCAAATTGAACTATACATTCAACACAGCAACCTTGTTCAAAATCCCAGCAGGCTTGTTCTGTAAAATTGACAAGCTGAGTCTAAAATTCATATGGGCAAGTGACCGAGAATAACCAAAATAACTTTGAAAAAGAAAAACAAAGAGAATTTTTATACCTGACCTCAAAACTTATTAAATCTAAATCAAAATGCATGCTTGTGAGTCAAGATGCACAACAGAACAATGGAGTATAAAAGTGTCCACATATGAAAATCAACGAACATCATCCACCACGTCAACAAAAAGGACAAAAACCACATGATCATCTCCATAGATGCTGAAAAAGCATTCAACAAAATTCAACATTCACTCATGATAAAAACTCTCAACAGAATGGGTATAGAGGGCAAGTACCTCAACATAATAAAGGCCATATATGACAAACCCACAGCCAACATTACACTTAACAGCGAGAAGCTGAAAGCTTTTCCTTTAAGATGGGGAACAAGACAAGGATGCCCACTCTCCCCACTTTCATTCAACATAGTTCTGGAGGTCCTAGCCATGGCAATCAGACAACACAAAGAAATAAAAGGCATCAAGACTGGCAAGGAAGAACTCAAACTGTCCCTGTTTGCAGATGACATGATATTGCACATAAAAAACCAAAAGAATCCAGTCCAAAACTATTAGATCTAATGTTTGAATTCAGCAAAGTTGCAGGATAAAAAATTAATACACGGAAATCTGTTGCATTCCTATATACTAACAATGAACTAACAGAAAGAGAAATCAGGAAAACAATTCCATTCACAATCGCATCCAAACGAATAAAATACTTAGGAATAAACTTAACCAAGGAAGTGAAAGACCTATACCCTGAAAACTACAAGACACTCTTAAGAGAAATTAAAGAGGACACTAATAAATGGAAATTCATCCCATGCTCTTGGCAAGGAAGAATTAATATTGTCAAAATGGGCATCCGGCCTAAAGCAATCTACAGATTCAATGCAATCCCTATCAAAATACCAACAGCATTCTTCAATGAACTAGAGAAAATAGTTCTAAAATTCATATGGAACCACAAAAGACCCCAAATAGCCAAAGCAATCCTGAGAAGGAAGAATAAAATAGGGGGAATTACATTCCCTGACTTCAAGCTCTACTACAAAGCTACAGTAATCAAGACAATTTGGTACTGGCACAAGAACAGACCCATAGACCAGTGGAACAGTATAGAGAGCCCAGATATAAACCCAAGCATATATGGTCATTTAATATATGATAAAGGACCAATGGATATACAATGGGGAAATGACAGCCTCTTCAACAGCTGGTGTTGGCAAAACTGGACAGCTACATGTAAGAGAATGAAACTGGATTACTGTCTAACCCTATACACAAAAGTAAACTCAAAATGGATCAAAGACCTGAATATAAGTCATGAAACCATAAACTGTTATTAAAAAATATAGGCAAAAATCTCTTGGACATAAACATGAGCAACTTCTTCATGAACATTTCTTCCCAGGCAAGGGAAACAAAAGCAAAAATGAACAAATGGGACTATATCAAACTAAAAAGCTTCTGTACAACAAAGGATACCATCAGTAGAACAAAAAGACATCCTACAGTATGGGAAAATATATTCATAAATGACATATCCGATAAGGGGTTGACATCCAAATTATATAAAGAGCTCATGCACCTCAACAAACAAAAAGCAAATAAGGCAATTAAAAAATGGGCAGAGGAGTTGAACAGACACTTCTCCAAAGAAGAAAGTCAGGTGGCCAACAGGCACATGAAAAGATGTTCCACATCACTAGTCATCAGAGAAATGCAAATTAAAACCACAGTGAGATATCACCTCACACCAGTTAGGATGGCCTCCTTCCAAAAGACAAATAACACATGTTGGCGAGGATGTGGAGAAAGGGGAACCCTCCTACACTGATGGTGGGAATGCAAATTAGCACAACCATTGTGGAAAGCAGTTTGGAAGTTCCTCAAAAAACTCAAAATAGAAATACCATTTGACCCAGGAATTCCACTCCTAGGAATTTACCCTAAGAATACAGCAACCCAGTTTGAAAAAGACATATGCACCCCTATGTTTATCACAGCACTATTTACAATAGCCAAGAAATGGAAGCAACCTAAGTGCCCATTGATAAAGAAGATGTAGTACATATACACAATGGAATATTACTCAGCCATAAGAAGAAAACAAATCCTTCAATTTGCAACAACGTGGATGGAGCTAGAGGGTATTATGCTCAGTGAAATAAGCCAGGCGGAAAAAGACAAGTATCAAATGATTTCACTCATCTGTGGAGTATAAGAACAAAGAAAAAACTGAAGGAACAAAACAGCAGCAGATTCACAGAACCCAAGAATGGACTAACAGTTACCAAAGGGAAAGGAACTGGGGAAGATGGGTGGGAAGGGAGGGACAAGGGAGAACAAGGGGCATTACGATTAGCAGATGTAATGTTGGGGGGGCACGGAGAGGGCTGTACAACTCAGCGAAGACAAGTAGTGATTCTATAGCATCTCACTACGCTGATGGACAGTGACTGTAATGGGGTATGCGGGGGGGGGACCTGACGAAGTGGGGAGTTTAGTAACCATAATGTTGCACATGTAATTGTAGATTAACGATAGCAAAATAAAATTTATTTAATTAATTAATTTAAAATAATAATAATAATAAATAAAAATATCTTTTAAAAAAGTGTGTCCAGATAAAGACCCACACAAATATTTGATAAGGTATTTAAATATAGAAAGAATAGTCTTTTAAACAAATGCTGCTGGAAAAATAAGGCAACCATATTTCTTTGAATGAATTTCAAATGCTTATTTTGCACTATACACAAAAATCAAATCAGAATGGATCATCGACCTAAAATTATTAAAGTTTTAGAAGAAAACATTGGAGAAAACCTTTGTGATCTTGGGTTAGAGAAGCATTTCTAAAATAAAATACCAACAGCACAATCAGCAAAAGGAAAAAAAAATAATAAATCAACTTCATCAAAATTAAGAATTTCTATTCTTTGAAGACACTGTTAAGAGTGTAATAAGGCAAGTCCAGAATGGGAAAAACAACTGCAAATCACATATGTGATTAATGACTTGTGTCCAGTATATACAAAGAATGCATATAACTTGATATGGAAAACCCAATTTAAAAACAGACAAAATATTTGACATTTCACTAAAGGAGATACATGAATGTCTGATAAGCACATGAAAAGATGCTCAACATTGTTATTCATCAGAAAAATGCATGATGGAAATCACTACACACCTCTTAGAATGGCTAAAATTAAAAGATTGACCATACCAAGTGTTCATTAGGCAGTGAAATTGAAACTGTCACATCATGCAGGGGATAAGATGGTACAAGCACTTAGGAAAACAGTTTGGCTTTTTCTTAAAATGTTAAACACATACCTACCATATGACCCAATCATTCCACTCTTAGGTATTTGCCAAGGAGAAATAGAAACATGTCTACACAGAGACTAAACAAATGTTCACAGAAGCTTTATTTGTCACAGCCAAAAAACTGGGAACAACCCAAATGTTCATCAAAAGGTGAACTGATAAATAATTATGGAATATCCATTCAATGGAATACTTCTCAGTGATACAAAAGAATGAACTATTGATACAAACAATGACATGGATAAATCTCAAAATGTGCCAAATAAAAGAAGCCAGACTAGAAATAAGTATATATTATGTGATTCTCTCTATATAAAATTATTGAAAATGCAAACTAATCTATAATGACAAAAAGCAGATTAATGGTTGTCTGGTAATGGGGTGTGAGGGATAGGTTCGGAAGATTACATAGAGGGATGCCAGGAAACTCTAGAGTGACTAGATGTTCATTTCCTTAATTGTGGTGATGGTTTCATGGTTATTTACACATTTCAAAACATATCGAATCGCACTTAAATATGTGTAGTTTGTTACATGTCAAATATAACAGATTAATTTAAAGATTTATGAATTGATCAGAATAACTCACTTCCCATTGCTAAACTGTCCACAGCTCAAAAGAATCATGGATTTTGAAGAACTGCAATCTATTAGTAGGAAAGAAGTTAAATTTCAGAACTGATTCACATAGTTTGTTGTGTATGAATCATACTTTAAGTTTCTGAGTCCTTGAAATACAAACCTTAGGATATATTTAAATTATAAAGCACATGCACTGTAAGGATTGCCAGTTCAAAAGGAACTGACTAAGATGAAAGTAAACCAGCCTTTCAAGATGCCAGTGTTCCTGGGCTTTTAGAAACGACCACATGAATTCTATAATCGTCTGTTATATGGCCAAGCTCTGATCAACGTTTGGGTCTACCTGGTTTTATGATTCTCTTTTTACGATTACTGATATTAAAGCGGAGAGCCACTTGAAATGTAAATCATGGAATACATAAAGCTATGCCCCAGATGAATACAACTCATGGTTCTTTAAGATCATGTAGTCTCTTAAACTTCAGTAATCTCACTAGTTTGATCAAACATAAATAATAGGCCTAGAAAGGCATGCATTTATAGGGGAAAAACCCTATTTTCATATTCTGTATTATGGCTAAAAATACATAAATTTTAGATAACTAACAGACTTTGTTTAACCTTTTTTCAGTATAGAAATATTCACACCAGTCACCCACATACAGCTTTCTCATGTTCTCTATAGTTAATAAAAGTTAAGATAATTCTATAAAGATGTCCAAAGCATATCCAACAGATCAAATATTACTATGGTATTACTATGGTGTTATGTGAAACACATAGGTAAACTACAGGTTCAAGTTACAAATTAATAAACATCACACTGAATGCTTTTTATAATAACAGTTTGAATATTTTATCTTTGAGAAGCCAAGTTATATAGTAATCAAAAGCATACAGTCAAGAGTGAACTGCAAGTCCCACATCAGCCACTTACTTGCTGTATAACCTTTGGGCAAGTTCCTTTACAGCTCTATGCCTCTGATTCCTCATCTACAAAATAAGAGTAATCATAGTACTTACCTCATAGGATAGTTATGAAAGATTAAATAAATTAATAGGCATAAAGTACCTAAAACTGTGCCTGGCTCATAGTGAGCACTCAAGAAATTTCATTTTGCCATCATTGTTATAATTGTGCTCACAGTGTCACTGTTATTAGAGTTAAGATTAATAAATAAAATAACTGACATTATCACTGACAATTTGAAAAATATGAATATCTTCTAAGAATATAAAAGGACTTGAATAGACATCTCTCCAAAGAAAATATAAAAATGGTCAATAAGCATACGAAAAGATGCTCAACATCACTAATCATTAGGAAAATGAAAATCAAAACCATAATACCACTTCATGCGTACTAAGATGGCCATAATAACAAAGAATAGAAAATAACAAGCATGAGCAAGGATGGGGAGAAACTGGACCCCTTCTGCATTACTGATAGGGTGTAAAAAGGTACCAATATACAGCTGTGGAAAGTTTGGCAGGTTCTCAAAAGGTCAAACATAGAACTACCATAGACGCAACAATTCCATTCCTAGGTATATATCTGAAACAATTGAAAGCAAGGTCTCAAAGAGATATTTGCACACCAATGTTCATATCAGCAACAACCAAAAGGTGGGAACAACCCAGCTGTCTACTGACAAATGTCTGGATAAAGAAAATATGGTATATACAAACAATGTAACATTATTCAGCCATTTAAAGAATGAAATTTTGTAGCAGTGGTGGTTACCAAACGGGAGGAGTGTGGGAGGGCGGGTGGGAAGGGAGGGAGAAGGGGATTGAAGGGTACCATGTCTAGTACACATGGTGTGGGGGATCACGGGGAAAACAGTGTAGCACAGAGAAGGCAAATAGTGAATCTGTGGCATCTTACTACACTGAAGCACAGTGACTGCATTGGGGTATGAGTGAGGACTTGATAATATGGGTAAATGTAGTAACCACACTGTTTTTTCATGTGAAACCTTCATAAGAGTGTATATCAATAATACCTTAATAAAAAATAAAATGAAATAAAGAATGAAATTTTGATATAAGCTATAAGGTAATGTATCTTAAAGACATTATGCTTAGTTAAATAAGCCAGACACAGAAGGACAAATATTCTATGATTCTACTTGTATGAAATACCTAGAATAGGCAAATTCATAGAGACAGAAAATAGAATAGTGGTTTCCAGGGGCTAGCAGGAGAGGAAAAGGGAGAGTTATTATTCAATGGGTACAGAGTTTTTGTTGGGGATAATGAAAAAGTTTTGGGTATAGACAGTAGTGAGGGTCACACAACACTGTGAATATATCTAATGTCACTGAATTGTACACTCACAAATAGTTAAAAGGAAGTTTGGTATATATACTTTACCACAATAAAAGAAAAAGAATTAATGCAAAAGAGTGCATTGGTTACTCCATCTAGAACCTTCACTCAATATCCATGCTTACCTACATGGCTCTGGAAGAGGGAGATAAACTAGAAGTCATGCTGCAAAACTCGACAAAAACAAAGCATAAAAGTGCTACTTTAAATAGCTTGTAATACGTATTAAGATAAAATATATTAAATTGGAAACAGTAACTATGAACATCAATAATAGAGAAAGAGTAATATTTCCAAAAAAGTACTGGACTGGAACTCAGATTCCAATATTACTCTGATTCTAATCTTACTTCACCAAGAATCTTTAAATAACTAATTTTTTCATGCTTACTTGCTCAATAAATAGAGAAAAGGCTTACCATCTTCCATAAATTTGTTGAGAGAAAAAAAATGTAGAGTATTTTGAGATTGTAGGGAAAAAAGCAACTTTGTAAAAGCATCATTTTATATAATATCCTCACAGGTAAATGGAAAAACTTCACCAGTTACATAGGGAAACATTAAACATTATCATTGCTAGTTAAACTGTAGGAAAAGAATGATTATCGGCCAGTAGACATTATAAAGTAAAGCTTCTCTCAAGGTGATGCTCTGGGCATGACAGGTTGTACACCAAAAACACAACCCAAAGTCAAATAACTAAAAAATCTCCTCTTAAACTGATTTAGAGCCAACTTGAAAAAAAATGGTTTTAGGACTTTCTGACTTGAATAAAACAGCAAGAAATATGGCCATGCCAAATCCTCTGGAGTATCCTTCTATTTCAGTTGGAATCACCATATATGATATTTTTCTTTCTCAGAAAAAAAAAACTATGAAGTCTTTATGAAACCAGCAAATAATAAAGGTAGTCTTTTCAGATATTGAAACATATCTTCTGTTAGTTGGTAGACAGTGTACAGGCTATTTTTTACAAGGTCTGTCTGTTGATACAGACCATATAGACTTATCAATCACCAACCCCCTGGGCAAAGTTGATGCATTTCAAAACAGGAACATGCACTAGAAAGACCTTGGGTTTCCTTACTTAGGTGCAGTCTTGAAATTTACAAATAGAGAGGAAATTGTACATAGTCAAGTCTAAGTGAATCATGAGAACATGATAGTTACATATTATATCCTGCCCAAATTTAATTCAAAGAAAATTTTCTACAAAATTCCACAATATTAACTGGATACAGGATTCTTCATTATACTCTCAAACTGCACTATATCATTGTTAAAATTCAAGCTACTTGTTCCTTTCTAAGTTTGCTCCTTTCTGACTTAGCAAGTCAAGCTTATGATTATATATTGCAGGCTTAACAAAATAGTTAACTAATAAAAGAAAATTTGAGTATGATTCCAACTACATAGCACTCTGGAATAGACAAAAGTATGGAGGCAGTAAAAGTATCAGTGGTTACCAGAAACTATGTGGTAAGGAGTAGGGAGGGATGAACAGACAGACAGTAGAGAGGCTTTTTAGGGAAGTCAAAATACTCTGTGTGACACTACAATGTCAGACACATGTCATTATACATTTGTCAAACCCACAGAATGTACAACACCAAGAGTGCACCCTAACTAACGTAAACAATGAACTTTGGGTGTTAATGGACTAGAGACTAGTGATGTTAATATAGGCTCATCAGTAGTAACAAAAGTGCCACTCTGGTGGGAATGTTGATAATGTAGGAAGCTGTGCATGTGTGGGGGCAAGGGAGGTTAATGTGAAATCTCTGTACCTTCTCTCAGTTTTGCTGTGAATCTAAACCTGCTCTAAACAAATTAATTCCTTTAAAAAAGATAAAAAACTGGTTAATGGTCTCTAGAAATTTTAAAAAGTTCAATTCCTATTCCTGACTTTATTTTCTGAAGAAAATATTTTAAATTACTTTTGTCATTAATGTTAGTTCTTGTTGCCATTCCCATTCCTTGAATTTCGCTTTGTTTCACATTATAATAAACTTCCCTGGAACATACCTAATTAATCCCTAATCCCATGCTAAGAACTCAGTCATTAACACAGTCCTATACAAAGTATACACTTCAATCATTCATCCAGCTCAAACTAAATGAACATATATTCAAATCATGTTCAAAAGAACATTCATGAATGTCAGTTCCTTCTAAACATTCTGAGAAACGAAGAGTAGAAAAGAGACAGACAGCTGAGGGAAAAGACACCAATTATGTCCTTCTTAGAGTATTTTTAAAACATGTGCCTGTTAGGCTATTTCAGTTGGAGGGTCTAACGTAGCATAAATGATCATGGATTTGACATTTCACAGACCAATGGCTTTGACTCTATACTCATGTCCTTCCCTCATTCACTTGGAAATATGCCATTAATCAAAAGGAATACCATTGGAAAAACAACTCAATTGAGGAGGGACAATCTTATAAGCATTAGAACCCTTTAAGAGATTTAATGTGTGCTAAATATGCTTAAAGTACTACATGAAATCTATGTAAAGATACTTCAATAGGTTGAATGGAGTAATATAGGAGTAGAACCTAAAATTATGAGCCATACTTTCATATACTTGTGGCAGGAATTGCTTTCCAGGAAGGTCACACCAATTTGGCACTAAGTCTCAGGACTTTAAAAACATATTCCTCTAGGAATTCAGCCTAAGGAAACAGAAGTTCAACTCAAAGACTTGTGCACAAAGACAATCAGCAGGCTGTTAACAAAAATTTTTTTAACTATTAATATCCAAAATAGGAAAATGGTTAAGTAAATTAGAGTCACTAACAAATTATATTTTCATAGTATAAAGCCTCAGAAATAAAGCAGTGTGATACTGGCACATGAATACAGGCAGACCGATATAACAGAGTAAAAAATCTTCAAAAAAACCAAAATACAAATTGCAGTCTAGTAGAGGATTAAAGATGGCGGCGTGAGAGGTGAGACAGAGGCTTCCTCCGAAAACCACATATACTACAAAAAGACCAACAGGAAAGAGGACTGCACCAAACTGCATACACCAGGAGAAAAGAATAAACCTCAAAGAACAAAGTAACATAGCAAAACTGTGGCCTGGCAGGACCCAAGTCCTTCACCCACCCCAGCTCTCTGGAGGGAGGAAGAGAAACAGACTGGAGAGGGAATGGAGGCCTGGGACTGCTGAATACCTAACTCAGGAGATCTGATCTGGGAGCACAAACCTACATTTCATGGTGTTTTCATGGTACTCTTGTAATTAGGGGGTTGGAAAGCTAAGACAGGCAGAATACCTGGACAGACTGAGATTCCAGCAGCTTGTGGAAAGTAGGGATCCGTATCCGGCTGCTCTGGGACAAAAGAAAGGGGGGCAGTCTGAGAGACTTCCTAACAGCAAGAGGGCTGCTAAAGGGGCAAGGATTGCACAAAGCTTATTGCTTAGCTTATTGCTAAGGACAGGCAGACAAAATTGTCTGGGTGCACTCTGCCCAGGAGGTTGGGAACTTTCACAATCTTCAGGAGCCCCAGGTCCCTGGCTGGCTACACAGCTCCAAGAAACCCATCTGTGATAAGCAGCCTACTGGACCTTTCTCCCAGCCAGCCCCACTTGGCTTGCAAACCAGCAAACCCTACCCTGGGGTTAGGCCGGCCACAAGGGAGCCCTGTCTACAGCAACTACAAACACAAAGCATACAGGCTTACACCTGTGTGCTTGGCACACTGGTACTGGCAGTGGAGATGGGCACAGTAGCAGGGAAGGAGAAAACAGCTCTTTCCTACCCCCAGGCACCAATACTGTTCCCCTATAACCCCTGACACTGCTTCAGCGTATGATCAGCTCTAGAGAGTAGAGCTTCTGGGCACTAGAGGGGCCATATACAAATATGAAACGCCAAACGAACCTGGTACATAGTACAAAATTTTACAAAGTAAAATAATGAATATGAATACAGACCCTGAGAAATATTCAAATGATATCGACCTCATGAATCTGCCTGAAAAGGATTTCAAAAAAAAAATCATTAACATGCTCATGGAGGTACAGAAAAATATTCAAGAACTCAGGAAGAAATTCCGGTCAGAGATCCAATCATTACAGAACACAGTATCAGAAATGAAACATACAATGGAAAGTTTTAAAAGCAGATTAGATACACTGGAGGAGACGATAAATAAAATAGAAATTAGAGAAGAGGAACACAAACAAGCTGAGGAACAGAGAGAAAAAAGGATATCTAAGAATGAAAGAATATTGAGAGAAATGCTCCAATCCAAATGGAACAATATTCACATTATAGGGGTACCAGGAGAGGAAGAGAGAGAAAAAGGGATAGAAAGTGACTTTGAGGAGGTAATTGCTGAAAACCTCCCCAATTTGGGGAAGGAGATAGTCTCTCAGGCCATGGAGGTGCACAGATCTCCCAACAAAAGGGAACCAAGGAAGACAACACCAAGACATATACTAATTAAAATGGCAAAGACCAAGGATAAGGACAGACTATTAAAAGCAGCCAGAGAGAGAAATAAGATCACATACAAAGGAAAACCCATCAGACTATTATCAGACTTCTCAACAGAAACCTTACAGGCCAGAAGAGAATGGCATGATGTATTTAATGCAATGAAGGAGAAGGGCCTTGAACCAAGAATACTTTATCTGGCAAGGTTATCATTTAAATTTGAAGGAGGGATTAAACAATTGCCAGATAAGCAAAAGCTGAGAGAATTTACCTCCCACAAACCATCTCTACAGTGTATTTTGGAGGGACTGCTATAGATGGAACTGTTCCTACGGTTCAATAGCTGTCACCAGAGGTAATAAAACCACAATAAAGAGAGTAGAACAGCTAATTACTAAGAAAATGAAAAATTAAATGAACTATCCCCTAAGTCAATCAGGGGATAGACAAAGAATACAGAATATAATACCTAATATAGAAAGAATGGAGGAGGAAGAAAAAGGAGGAGAAAAAAAAAAGAACCTTTAGATTGTGTTTGTAATAGCATATTGAGTGAGTTAAGTTAGACTCTTAGCTAGTAAGGAAGTTAACCTTGAACCTTTGGTAACCACGAATCTGAAGCCTGCAATGCCAATAAGTACATACCTATCCATAATCACCCTAAATGTAAATGGATTGAATGCACCAATCAAAAGATATAAAGTCACTGAATGGACACAAAAACAAGACCCATCTATATGCTGCCTTCAAGAGACTCACTTTAAACCCAAAGACATACACAGACTAAAAGTGAAGGGATGGAAACAGATATTTCATGCAACCAACAGGGAGAAAAAATCAGGAGTTGCAGTACTTGTATCAGTCAAAATAGACTTCAAAACAAAGAAAGTCACAAGAGACAAAGAAGGACATTACATAATGATAAAAGGGTCAATCCAACAAGAAGATATAACCATTATAAATATATATGCACCCAACACAGGAGCTCCTACATATGTGAAACAAATACTAACAGAATTATAGGGAGAAAGAGAATGCAATGCATTCATTCTAGGAGACTTCAACACACCACTCACTCCAAAGGACAGATCAACCAGACAGAAAATAAGTAAGTAGACAGAAGCACTGAACAACACATTAGAACAGATAGACCTAACAGACATCTACAGAACTCTACACCCAAAAGCAGCAGAATACACATTCTTCTCAAGTGCACATGGAACATTTTCAAGAATAGATCATATCCTAGGGTACAAAAAGAGCCTCAGTAAATTCAGAGATATTGAAATTGTACCAACCAGTTTCTCAGACCACAAAGGTAAGAAACTAGAAATAAATTATGCAAAGAAAATGAAAAATCCCACAAACACATGGAGGCTTCACAACAGGCTCCTAAGTAACCAATGTATCAATGACCAAATAAAAACAGAGATCAAGCAATATATGGAGACAAATGACAACAATAATTCAACACCACAAAATCCATGGGATGCAGCGAAGGCAGTGCTAAGAGGAAAGTATACTGCAATACAGGCCTACCTAAGGAAAGAAGAAAAATCCCATATGAACAGTCTAAACCGACAATTAACAAAATTAGAAAAAGAAGAACAAATAAGGCCCAAAGTCAGTACAAGGAAGGACATAATAAAGATTAGAAAAGAAATAAATAAAATTAAAAAGAATAAAACAATAGAAAGAATCAATGAAAGCAGGAGCTGCTTCTTTGAGAAAATAAACAAAATAGACAAACCCCTAGCCAGACTTATCAAAAAAAAGAGTCTACTCACATAAACAGAATCAGAAATGAGAAAGGAAAAATCACTACAGACACCAAATACAAAGAATTATTAGAGAATACTATGAAAAATTATATGCCAAAAAACTGGATAACCTAGAAGAAATGGACAGCTTTCTAGAAAAATGCAACCTTCCTAGGCTAACCCAGAAAGAAACAGAATATCTGAACAGACCAATTGCCAGCAATGAAATTGAACTGGTAATAAAAAAAAACACCTAAGAACAAAACCCTTGGATCAGATAGCTTTACCACTGAATTTTATCAAACATTTAGTGAAGACCTAATACCCATCCTCCTTAAAGTTTTCCAAAGAGTAGAAGAAGAGGGAATACTTCCAAACTCATTCTATGAGACAAGCATCACTCTAATACCAAAACCAGGCAAAGATACACAAAAAGGAAAATTACAGACCAATATCCCTGATGAATATAGATGCAAAAATACTCAACAAAATATTAGCAAACTGAATTCAAAAATATATCAAAAAGATCATCCATCATGATCAAGTAGGATTTATTCCAGGGATACAAGGATGGTACAACATTTGAAAACCCATCAACATCATCCACCACATCAACAAAAGGGAAGGACAAAAACCACATGATCATCTCCATAGATGCTGAAAAAGCATTTGACAAAATTCAACACCCATTCATGATAAAAACTCTCAACAAAATGGGTATAGAGGGCAAGTACCTCAACATAATAAAGGCAATATATGACAAACCCACAGCCAACATTACACTTAACAGCGAGAAGCTGAAAGCTTTTCCTTTAAGATCGGGAACAAGACAAGGATGCCCACTCTCCCCACTTCTATTCAACATAGTACTGGAGGAGGTCATAGCCATGGCAATCAGACAACACAAAGAAATAAAAGGCATACATATTGGCAAGGAAGAAGTTAAACTGGCCCTGTTTGAGATGACATGATATTGTAAATAAAAAACCATAAAGAATCCACTCCAAAACTACTAGATCTAATACCTGAATTCAACAAAGTTGCAGGATACAAAATTAATGCACAGAAATCTGTTGCTTTTCTACACTAATGATGAACTAGCAGAAAAAGAAATCAGGAAAACAATTCCACTCACAATTGCATCAAAAAGAAAAAAATACCTAAGAATAAACCTAACCAAGGAAGTGAAAGATTTATACTCTGAAAACTATAAGACACTCATGAGAGAAATTAAAGAAAATACCAATAAATGGAAACACATCCCATGCTCATGGATAGGAAGAATTAATATTGTCAAAATGGCCATCCTGCCTAAAGCAATCTACAGATTCAATGCAATTCCTATCAAAATACCTACAGCATTCTTCAATGAACTAGAGCAAATCGTTCCAAAATTCATATGGAACCACTAAGACCCCCAATAGCCACAGCAATCCTGAGAAGGAAGAATAAAGCTGGAGGGATTATGCTCCCCAACTTCAAGCTCTACTAAGAAGCCACAGTAATCAACACTATTTGGTACTGGCACAAGAACCGACCCATAGACCAATGGAACAGACTAGAGAGCCCTGATATAAACCCAACCATATACGGTCAATTAATTTATGATAAAGGAGCCAAGGATGTATAATGAGGAAATGACAGCCTCTTCAACAGCTGGTGTTGGCAAAACTGGACAGTTACATGCAAGAGAATGAAACTGGATTATTGTTTAACCCCATACACAAAAGTAAACTCAAAATGGATCAAGGACCTAATGTAAGTCATGAAACCATAAAACTCTTAGAAAACAACATAGGCAAAAAATCTCCTGAATATAAGTATGGGCAACTTCTTCCTGAACGCATCTCCTTGAGCAAGAGAAACAAAAGCAAAAATGATCTCATGGGACTACATCAAACTAAAAAGTTTCTGTACGGCAAAGGACACCACCAACAGAACAAAAAGGCATCCTACAGTATGGGAGAATATATTTGTAAATGACATATCCGACAAGGGGTTAACATCCAGAATATATAAAGAACGTACACGCCTAAACACCCAAAAAGCAAATAACCCAATTAAAAAATTGGCAGAGGATATGAGAAGACAGTTCTCCAAAGAAGAAATTCAGATGGCCAACAGACACATGAAAAGATGCTCCACATCACTAATCATTAGGGAAATGCAAATTAAAACCACAATGAGATATCACCTCACACCAGTAAGGATGGCCAGCATCCAAAAGACTAAGAACAACAAATGCTGGCAAGGATGCGGAGAAAAGGGAACCCTCCTACACTGTTGTTCGGAATGTAAACTAGTTCAACCATTGTGGAAAGCAATATGGAGATTCCTCAAAAAATTAAAAATAGAAATACCATTTGACCCGGGAATCCCACTCCTTGGAATTTACCCAAAGAATACAACTTCTCAGATTCAAAAAGACATGTGCACTCCTATGTTTACTGTAGCACTTTTTACAATAGCCAAAATATGGAAGCAACCTAAGTGTCCATCAGTAGATGAATGGATAAAGAAGATGTGGTACATATACACAATGGAATACTATTCAGCTATAAGAAAGAAACAAATCCTACCATTTGTAACAACATGGACGGAGCTGGAAGATATTATGCTCAGTGAAATAAGCCAGGCGGAGAAAGACAAGTACCAAATGATTTCCCTCTTTTGTGGAGTATAACAACGAAGCAAAACTGAAGGAACAAAATAGCAGCAGACTCAGAGACTCCAAGAAGGTAACTAGTGGTTACCAAAGGGGAGGGGTGCAGGAGGGTGGGTGGGGAGGGTGGGAGAAGGGGATTGGGAGGTATTATGTTTAGTACACATGGTGTGGGGATCACAGGGAAAACCGTGTAGCACAGAGAAGGCAAACAATGAATCTGTGGCATCTTACTACACTGATGGACAGTCACTGCATTGGGGTATGGGTGGGGACTTGATAATATGGGTAAATGTAGTAACCACATTGTTTTTTCATGTAAAACCTTCATAAGAGTGTATATCAATAATACCTTAATAAAAAACATAAAAATAAAAATAAAAAAAATAAAAAATTCACATGGAACCACAAAAGACACCAAATAGCCAAAGCAATCCTGAGAAGGAAGAAAAAAGCAGGGTGATCTCACTTCCCAACTTCAAGCTCTACTACAAAGCCACAGTAATCAACACTATTTGGTACTGGCACCAGAACAGACCCACAGACCAGTGGAACAGAATAGAAAGTCCAGATAGTATCCAAACATATATGGTCAAATAATATACGACAATGGAGCCATGGATATACAATGCAGAAATGACAGCCTTTCAACAGCTGGTGTTGGCAAAACTAGACAGCTACATGTAAGAGAATGAAACTGGAATACTGTCTAACTCCATAGATAAAAGTAAACTCAGAATGGGTCAAAGACATGAATGTAAGTCATGAAACCATAAAACTCTTAGAAAAAAACATTGGCAAAATCTCCTGGACATAAACATGAGCAACTTCTTCATGAACATATTTCCCCAGGCAAGGGAAACAAAAGCAGAAATGAACAAGTGGGACTATATCAAGCCTGAAAAGCTTCTGTACAGCAAAGGACACCATCAATAGAACAAAAAGGCATCCTACAGTATGGAAGAATATATTCAGAAATGACATATCTGATAAAGGATTGACATTGAAATTATATAAAGAGCTCATGCACCTCAAGAAACAAAAAGCAAATAAGCCAATTAAAAAATGGGCAGAGGAGTTGAACAGACACTTCTGCAAAGAAGAAATTCAGATGGTCAACAGGCACATGAAAAGATTCTCCATATCGCTAATCATCAGAGAAATGCAAATTAAAACCACAATGAGATATCAGCTCACACCAGTTAGGATGGCCACCATCCAAAAGACAAACAACAACAAATGTTGGCAAGGATGTGGAGAAAGGGGAACCCTCCTACACTGCTGGTGGGAATGTAAATCAGTTTACTCATTGTGGAAAGCAGTATGGAGGTTCCTCAAAAAACTCAAAATAGAAATACCATTTGACCCAGGAATTCCACTCTTAGGAATTTACCCTAAGAATGTAGGAGCCCAGTTTGAAAAAGACAGATGCACTCCTATGTTTATCGCAGCACTATTTACAATAGCCAAGAAATGGAAGCAACCTAAGTGTCCATCAGTAGATGAATGGATAAAGGAGATGTGGTACACATACACAATAGAATATTATTCAGCCATAAGAAGAAAACAAATCCTGCCATTTGCAACAACATGGATGGAGCTAGAGGGTATTATGCTCAGTGAAATAAGCCAGGCGGAAAAAGACAAGTATCAAATGATTTCACTCATCTGTAGAGTATAAGAACAAAGAAAAAAACTGAAGGAACAAAACAGCAGCAGACTCACAGAACCCAAGAATGGACTAACAGTTACCAAAGGGTAAAGGGACTAGGGAGGATGGGTGGGAAGGGAGGGATAAGGGCATTACAATTAGGAGACATAACGTATAGCAGTGCACGGTGGGGGTGGGGGGGTAGATTGTACAACACAGAGAAGACAGGTAGTGATTCTATAGCATCTTACTACACTGATGGATAGTGACTGTAATGGGGTATGTGGTGGGGACTTGATGATGGGGGGAGTCTAGTAAACATATGTTGCTCTGGTAATTGTAGATTAATGATACCAAAATTAAAAAATTAAAAAAAGGAACCATAGGAGAATTCTTTTATAACCAGGACAGGAAAAGCCATTCTAACTATGATATAAAACCTAAAAACCATTAAGAAAAAGACTGGTACATCAACTGCATAAAAACAGTTTCTTCATAGAGGAAAAAAAAATGAAAATACTGCCAACTCATTGCAGATAAACGGCTCTTTACTTAATATACTCAGAGTTTCTACAAATCCCTAAGAAAAAGACCTAACCCAATAAAAATAGAGAAACATATATATAGTTCAGAGAAAAGGATTTATTTCCAATCACACTTAATGTAAGAGATATGAAAAGTTAAAATTAACCTAAGATTTTTTTCCCCTTTTAGATTGTAAAATTAAAAAATTCTTTATAAATCCCTATGTGTGAGCAGATAGGCGCTTTCATGTACTGCTGGTGAAATATAAATAGGTACAATCTAAGAAGAGGAATTTTGGAATATCTTTCAAAATTACAAATATACATGTCTTTCACCTAGCAATTCTATGAATTTTTCTCACAGATAACAGTACTCACACACAAGCAAAATGGCATATATTCAAGATTATTCACTTGTAGCAGCAAAACTTGAGAATTGGTTAAATAAATTTTGATTCATCCAGGCATTTTGCAGCCATAAAAAGAATGGGGAACTGCTTTACAAATTGACAGGAAAATATTTATAAGAAATGTTAATAAATATGTGTGTGGATAGCGGATGTGAGGGAGAAATAACAAAGGTGCAAATCAATTCCTATTCTCGGCTATCACTGGTAAAAAAAAAGGAGAAAAAAATCACAAATACAGTAAAAACTATGAAAATATCAATTTGGATATAAAGCAATTGACAACTAGCTCCAGACCCCCAAAACTCCCCCAGCCAACTTCCTTTGCAGACTTGCTCCAGTCATTTCATTAACCTTGCATAAACCATGACTGCATTTATTTAAACTAAATTTCTTGGACCCCACTTTTGGCAGTTTTTTTACATATCCATCTATCTTTCTATATATCTGCTTGTATGTGCATGGAATAGGTATAGAAGGGTATACAGGAATTTCAGACATTTATTGATTGTGTGAAGGGGACAGTGATTGCCTGCCAGATGGCAAGTGACAGGTGGGGAGGAGGAGTGAGAGAGACCTCATGGAATATCCTTTTAAGCCTTTGGAATTTTGAAAGAAGGAAATTTTTAAAATAAATTATATTTGAAAAATTCTTAAACATTTTTCAAAACACAAGAAAATACACTGTTAGAAAAAAGGCAGGATATAAAATATATGCAGTCTGATACCAAATATGTACCAAAAGGTACTTATGAACACAGAAATAACTAAAACAAAATACAATGAAATATTAAAAGAAAAGTTATCTGATAGGTGTAATTACAGGTGATTTTAATTTCCTTTGGATTTTCCCATAATTCATGTTCTTTAAACATGGATTATATTCATAATTAAACAAAAGGTATTAATTTTTTAGTGTTATGAATCAGAGAGGTTAGAAAGTTAAAAGGAAATGTTGAAAGTTAGTAAATATTATCCAGAGTTCCAAGCATCATAAAGGAAACATAAAAATTTCCTTAAAACATCACCTCCAATTGCAGAATAAAAATTTGTGGATAAAGAATTTAGGAAAACAGAGATGAAATATACCTAATCTGTCCTTAGTCTGCCTCTTAGGGATCACTATGAGATTATGCTCATCCTCCTACTTTGGGGATGTTTTGACCATTTTTGTTTTCTGTTACCTAGGCAATAGTACTTCAGCATTTCCCTTGAAGACTGTGAAACTAACAATCTGGTATTTCTCACTGTCGAGTTTTCCTGACCTTCAGCTTTGAAAGGCCATCTCCCAAAGGGAATGCAGTAACATCTAGAAGCTAAAACAGAAGACTAAAGAATCTGAGGTTAAGAGTTCTAATCCTGCTGAACTGTGGAAGTTGTCTCCAATTTTGGGAATGAGCTAACCTTCCTGAATGAGGAAACTAAAAGGATTGTTTTTAAAAATATTTAGGACTATCAACTTTAAAGTGCCTTTTTAAATTTTCACACTTTTCTTTTGAATTTCATTTTCTTGCCTTATCCTAAATCTTGTCCTCTCTCCCAAACAGTATCTGTAAGTATTAACAATCTCTTAAGCTCAGAAGAGGAACAGGGATTACTCATAGAAAGCCCACTGAAAATGACACATGTAAACAGAATTTGAGCAATGCTGAAGACAATTTCTGAAGGATTAGAATGCAATAAAGATATAAACTGGACTCTAATAAGCAAAGGAGGTGCAGACAACTAATTAACATAACCAACACTTGGTAAGGGAAGGTAAAACTGAGCCTCCCAACATCCAAACCCTGCTGTAGAGATAAGAAAGATGATAACTTCAGTATCACCATCTAGCATGTGAAGTTTTTTGTCATGCCTTCAAGGGTTTAATTTATATTCCTTTTGTTCACAGTACACCCACAAACACTACTGTGCTGGGCTTCAGCACAGCTGTTTTCCCTACTATTTGCCTATCAGGTACTTCCTGATGGCTGCCTTCTCACTAGAAAATAAGCTACATTAAATTTGTAAAGAGTTCTCTACCTATTGGTCTTGAGACTCACTTGATAGCCTTTGGAAAGAAAGGTGTTTCCACAAACAGCAGAGAGCAATTATCCCTCTGCCAATGCAGGGGGAAGCAATTTCAGTAGGGCCTGAACACACTGCAAACTCCTCCTGCTAGTTAACAAGACCCCACACCTCTCTAGTTACTTAAATTATTCCAATAAGGAGGGACCAGGGAGCAGACAGCTGGATGTTTTCTGGATTAACTCATTCATTAATTGAATGCTTTTTTGTGGTTCAACTACTTAAAAGGTGATCAAATCACTTTGTGCCACTGAAGAGGGCAACTGAAAAGAACAATTACATAAACCCTGTGCTTCAACTTACCTCATCCTTCTTTCTAATGAAACAAAGCATTAGAAACCACTGCCTTGCCACCATTTGCTTTGTAATCTCAGTAAAGCCTATTTTCCTTGGCATGAGAATTCTTTTTTTTTCCTTGGCAAATCAAAGAAATTTATTTCATTCAACATAATAGGACACACAACTGTGTGTAATTTTTTAAAGTGTATGCACTGAATTTTATTACCTGAAAAAGATAAAGGCAATCCTTACAAATATTCTCAATGAATTTCATATTTATTCTAGAACTTCATATTATTTGTCAGAAAATTTGTACATATCCTCAATTCCATACCTGCAATTCCTAAATCTAAAAAGCTCTGAAAACCTTTTTTTCATAACTTCTCTAGCAGTTAAAATTTGACCTGCACTGACACAACACTATTTATAGCCTTATACCATACTTAATGTGAATACTCATATAATTTCAGACATATTAATATGACTGATTCCTGGATGTTGCTCCAGATCCCACTAGGGCGTTTATGTCACTGTATATACACCATATTTTCTAAAATTAAAAAATGCTGAATTCCGAAACACTCTAGTCCAAATGGTTTTAGAAAAGTTATTACGGATTTATGGTTTTATTCTTCAAAAACAGTTTCATTCTAAAGAGACAGCTCTTTTTACAGTTAACTGCCAACTAGTAAATACAGAAGCAGAGGTGGAGTTAGAAATTATCAATGAACACTAAACTAGAAGGTGAACTTTGGCATATAAGTTGTAAAAGATCTCAAAATATCTTCCCCCAAATTATATAATTTCTACCTACCTGAAATACTAGCTTTATAGTGGACAAACCTGTTGAACACCATTATAACCACATAACCAAAGTTAATATCTCAGTATTGGGAAAACTGACATGTTTTGTGTGATGCACTGAAGACATAGCGTCACTCCTGGAGTGATGTTTCTCCCCAAAATGTGTAACGTGAAAACTTGAATCTAACCATCGAGAAACATCAGACAAACCACACTGAAGGACATACTACAAAATAATGGACCCGAATTCCTCAAAACTGTGAAGATTAACAACAGTCTTCCAAATTAAATGAAACTGATGAGACGTTAACAACTAAATGCCATGTGTGACCCTGGACTAAGAAAAAAAGTTATAAATGACATCACTGAAACACTTGAGAAAATGTGAATGTGGGCTGGGGATTAAATAATAGTATTATACTAATTTCAATATCCTGATGTTGATAATTGTACTATTATGTACTATTATGTTAGGAATGTCCTTGTTCTTAGGAATACACACTAACTAGGGGCAAAGGGTCGTTTCCAATTTACCCCCAAATAGTTCAGAAAACAGATTTAAAATCCATATTATATTTGCAGAAAAATGATAGAGCAAATGGAGCAAGTACACCAATGGATGGACCTGAGGGGAAAAAAAATAGTTTCATCCTTTGAAAATGAAATAGCAATAAACCAACACGACAGAGGGTAGAAAAATGCTAGGATCTTATAAAGGAAATTGTCCATCACTTGTAAACATTAATAGAACACAATTAAATGAGATATGTATATTTTCTCTCAAAAGAAAAAAGAAGTAGGGCTATTGAAATCAGTATGATCTAAAATAAACAGTAGATACCTAGGCATTCTTGAAAGCTTGTTTCCATGAAGAACTTATTTAAGTGAAGAAATGTGTATAAAATTAAGGGAAAATAATGTTTCAACATTCAAAGTCAATGACACGTCTGGATCAAGCTTAAGATCCAAAGAACTTTTAAAATATTAATACTCATTTGTAAAAGTTCAATTAACAATATTTGAGGAAATTAAAACACTTAAGTAACATGAACATTTTTGGTGTGTTTTGGGTACACATTCATTGATTTCTTTCTGGCAATAAATTACCTAGAGCACACAGACCTTTAAGTCTTGGTTGAGCAATTTCATTCATCTACACATTTTTGCAAAACAGGAGTCATGGGGTGCATATTTAAGACATGTAAGAATGAGTGATTTGCCAAACAACAACAAATGTTGGCGAGGATGTGGAGAAAAGGGAACCCTCCTACACTGCTGGTGGGAAAGCAAATTTGTTCAACCATTGTGGAAAGCAGTATGGAGGTTCCTCAAAAAACTCAAAATAGAAATACCATTTGACCCAGGAATTCCACTCCTAGGAATTTACCCTAAGAATGCAGCAGCCCAGTTTGAAAAAGACAGATGCACCCCTATGTTTATTGCAGCACTATTTACAATAGCCAAGAAATGGAAGCAACCTAAGTGTCCATCAGTAGATGAATGGATAAAGAAGATGTGGTACATATACACAATGGAATATTATTCAGCCATAAGAAGAAAACAAATCCTACCATTTGCAACAACATGGATGGAGCTAGAGAGTATTATGCTCAGTGAAATAAGCCAAGCCGAAAAAGACAAATATCAAATGATGTCACTCATCTGTGGAGTATAAGAACAAAGAAAAAAACTGAAGGAACAAAACAGCAGCAGACTCACAGAACTCAAGAATGGACTAATAGTTACCAAAGGGAAAGGGACTGGGAGGATGGGTGGGAAGGGAGGGACAAGGGGGAAAAAGGGGCATTACGATTAGCAGATGTAATGTTGGGGGGGCACAGGGAGGGTTGTCCAACTCAGAGAAGACAAGTAGTGACTCTATAGCATCTCACTATGCTGACAGACAATGACTGTAATGGGGTTGGTGGGGGGGACCTGATAAAGGGGGTATTTTAATCACCATAATATTGCACATGTAATTGTAGATTAATGATACCAAAATAAACTATTTAAAAAAAAAAGAATGAGTGATTTGCTAAGAACACTCTGTAAAGCCAGTGAGTTAGTCACATCTAATTCATACTAGACCAAAATGAAACAATTTCCTGGGCTTGTTACCAGTTGCAACATTTTAAGTAAATATAGAGACATAGTTTCTAAAATTGGAATAAAATATATCTCATCCTTTGTGAGGCATAAGCAGTATCATTTACTACAAATGGAGGTAAGACTTCTGCCACCATCAACTCATATCCAGTTCATGAGAAATTCTTACCAAACTTCCACTGTCACATATCTAGAATTATATGATACTTCATGCAGTATGATTAATTCCCTTTTTCTTCTGCTTACTGAAATAGTACCAGCCTTAGAAGTTTCCCAGCAGGTCCTTATCAGTCACCAATAAACAATGAGCTGCATACTAGCTTAATGGTAAGCAACAGTGTTGGTGCTATTTATTTCATTACCTGAATATTTCAGATAAGTCCTGCCGATGCTATTAAAATTAAAAACTATATGATTTCTTGGTGATCATTTTATTGTCATAACTATACTTCCCCTCTAGCTCTTCAGTAACACATCTGTGCATATACTTGTAGACCTGTTGTATGAGGGGTGCAGAGCTCCAATGCAGGCACTACTGGAGACTGGTATCTTAAATTTCTCTCAAATAGTGTCCTATACTCACCATCCAGTCATGGTAAAGTAGTTAATTTTAATGTTCTCATTGTTTACCAGAAAGCAGAGACAGCAAGGCTGGCTTTGCTGCTCCCGTTTCCTTTTGCTAGGGTTTTTCAGCCAATTGACTTTGCTTTGAGGCTATAAATATCTGAAAAATGTTCTGCATTTGATGCTCTTGGATTCTGCATCCATATTTAGCTGTTTGTGGCATGCCTTTGTTTAAGCCATTCCACAACCCATACAAACAGTCAGGTTGAGATCTGGAAGGTCAGAGGATGGATGGATCAACATTCAACAGACACCAACTTACTATGCGCAAGGTACCAATCTGCTAGACATGATGACAATGAAGAAGGCAGCAAGATAAGAATACAAAGATAAACAAGACAGACTCCCCTATGTCAAAAATGTTATAGTCTTGACAGGACATGGGCACAACTTATTATAAGACTAGAATAAAACAAATGAAATGTTTTATAACTAAAAGAAAATGAAGGCTAGGACAGCATAAACATTTTCTCTTGGCTGTGTCTTAAAAATGTGCATTTGATTGTGTTCTAAATATAGATCCCCCTGTTATAAAGCTCTGAATATATTCCAAAAAACTTTTCCAATCCTAGTAATACAGAAAACTCTGGATATATGCATTATCAACCAAAGAACCAGACCTGTCAATAGCAAACTCAAAAGGGTACCTAGTCTTCAAGTTTTGTGAGACAAAGTATTAAAATATTGTTTCTAAAAGTTTCTGTTAAGATATTCTTGGGAGGAAGAAAGGATTTTTGTTGTTTGTTTGTTTGTTTGCCTACTGACTTCAAACCTAAGTATACTGCAGAGGACATGAACCATAGCCAGAAGCCAGCAGCATTTAATACAGCTCCTTATTTTGCACCCTACCTTAAAACCCACATGGCTATTTTGGGTTAGGTCTCAAAACTGAATAAGCTAGACCTGAGCAAGATCCCCTTCCCTACCTTTCTATCCTGTAAAAAAATTCCAAACAAACATGTATCTGCCCTCAACATTCCTCTTTCAAAACTCAGTTTATTGACCTTTTAATAAAAGTGTTCCCCAGAATTCCCCAACAATTCTGATTGAAATATATTAAGGACTTGCTTGATGCCTGGCCCCAAGAGTCAGGCTGAAATTGGTAGTCCAGTTATAGGTAAAATAATAGGCGGACCACAGAATCAGACAACTCTACAGCTAAAAGGACCACAGATACCAATTACTCCAGATTCCACATTTTATATAGAAACCTAGGGCCACCAGAGTTAAAATTACTTGCCCAAAGTTAGAAAACCAATTTGTGGCCAAGCCAGAATGAAAACCCAGGTTCACAACCTCCAGTTGTACTCTAGGTACTCAGTTTCTGAATTTCTTTTAAAAATATTAAACTACACTCATCAAAGTCTTCAAATTGTATAGAAGAACCTAGATATTCCAAAACAATCAGGATTTTGAACACACAAAACAAAGAAGTAAACAGGAAAACCAAAATGAACTAGGGTCTTCCAAACTGATTTTCTACATTCTATTATTTTTACTTCAGAGCTTTTCAAAGAGTTATACAATACACAACTTCAATCTAGCTAAGGACATAGAAAAGATAAGAGGCATTCAGATAGTTTTGAAATATTTACATCAAGCTACAGCCAACAAAGCCCAGTATCCAGGATGAGTTGCCCTAGAGGAAGGAAAGTAGCAGTACTAAACAGTAAATAAAAACAACTTCTGGTTAACTGATAGGGAAGACAAAAAAGTTACAAGGCAGTGGAAAGTTTGCAACTTGGCACTGAAATGCACAGTATGTGTGTGTGTGTGTGTGTGAGAGAGAATATATGTATATATCTACACATACATATTTAAGTATACACACACACACACACACACACACACACACACACACATATATATATCTCAAATCTAGCCCAAGGAATGGACTACAAAAAAGAAAAAAAAAAGCACATTTTTATGGGTCACATGCAAAGAATGACAGTTAATGCAAGGTCTAGAAAACCCAAACAGACTAGTTTTGGATACTATAATACTGAATTACCATATTTCCATATTCTTGCAGTAACATGATCCTCTCTCTAACTTCATATAAAAAACAATATGCCAAAGAAACGTGTAAGGATAAGAAGGAGGATAGACTGGGGAAATGTAACCACAATAAATTCTAATTCAAGCTCATTTTCTGATTCTCATGAACTCTTGTTATAAACTATCAGCTCAGTGGGATTAGCAGGTAGATGGAAATCAGACACTAAAGTTTTTAATCTGCAGAGAATGAACTAGGCGACCTCCCTCTTCTTTGCTTTAATTCTTTCAGTTAATTTGAATAACATCTAGAAACATTTATAAACATCAAGCAAAATACAAAATGGTACACACATAAATCTTGAAGTATTGTATAGGAATTGCTGGATTTTTTTTAGAACTGAAAGGCCATTAAGAGATTCTTTAATCCATTCATTTCATAGATGAGGAATCAGAGGTCAAAAAAACAATAATAACCTTACCTGCCCCAAAACACATAGCTACTTAGTGACAGAATGGAGACAAAAATTCAAACCTCTGGATGCCTAGTTCTATGACCTTTCTGATGGTGATGGGCTTAAAGTGTTGAAATCAACTGAACTATCCAGGAAGATAATTTGTAAGTCTTGGTCACTCTTGAATAGTAAACACACACCCTGTTCAGACGGGTGGAGAAAATTAAGAATAGTAATGTACTTGATCACTACTGGCTTAGATGCACATGACCGCAGGATAATAGCTTAACATTGTGTTTGATCGCAGGTGCTTCAAATTTGCCCTCTGATGCTCAGCCACATTACTAAAGTCTTATGTGTTTATGTGAGCTAAGTGATAAACATCTTAACATTTCAATACTTTGGAAAGCCATATCCCAGTCCTGAATACCAAGATATAAATCCTTGGGCTATAAGCTTTCAGAATCAGCCTGCTTCTAATGCTGCCCAAGGCTCCTACTAATAGAATCTCCTCATTCAGTTTTAATTAAAGAGGTGGTTACTAGGAATGCAGAAAGGGAAAGTTTTAGTGTGTTCATCACTTTTAACTTGCTGAGTAGCAAACCAGTTACTTTACAAAGAGAACCAGAAACAATAGTGCAATCTAAAACAATCCACACCCCTTGGCCTAAGTGGCTGCCTTTGGAGAGTGAAGTTCAGAAAGAGGTTATAGATTAGTCTGTTCCCACTAATTAAATATTTCGGGTTTTTAATTCCATTTAATTTTATCTTATCCTATGCCAAGCTTTTTCAAGATATCTTGGTTTCCAGCCTTGCCTCACTGAAGAGAGAGAAACGAAACCCCACTCACTTCATTTCATGGGGTGTTCCATCACACCTTCTGCAAGATCGGTTGACAGTTCCCTCGAAGTAACCACCTAGAACTTGGACTGCATATCCCAACTCCACCTTAAACTTACTGCAGGTGCCTGAAAAGGTCCGAAGACCATACTGAGTCACAACTCTCCACCCAAGGACCAGTCTGGAGAAACTTGTCAGAAATGTACCCCATAACAAAAAGGGATGTGGGAAACTGACCTAGGATGGATGGATGGGGGCTGAGAATGGGACTGAGCCTAGGGAATGAATTTCAGCCTGAGCAAAGATAAGAATAATACACCAGCCTCTACGACGGTCTGGGTCCTTACCGTACACCCGGACCCAGCTCTGTTGCTGGCACACGGACTCCAGAAGGATCCGATCCAACATGCCACCAGCCACGGCCCCACTGACTGGAACAACCGCTTCCAGCTCCTCCGGGGGTAGCGGCGAGTCGGACTCCAGAACCGGGAACATCTCCGACCAGGAGAGCGCCTCCGCCGCTCCTCCGGACGACGGGGAGAGCTCCATGGTGCCCCGGAGGGACAAGGCGGCGGCAACAGGGTGGGCGCGCGGCTCCGCGCCCCACCTGAGGGAAGGGGAGGAGAGCGCAGCAGCGGGGGCCAGGACCCGGGCGGCAGCCCGCGCGGACTCGGCTCACCCCCTTCCTCGCCGCCCACTGCCCGAGGCTCGGGCGCTGCTGCCCACCTGCAGCCGGCGGGCGGGACCCAGGCCGGGAGGCGGATCCAGCGTGACCCGGCCGGGGGTGGGTCCGGGCTCAGGTGTGGGTCCCTCCCGGGAGGGTACGTGGAAGCACCGGGGTGGGGGCTGCGGGGGGCGGCTCGCCTGCCTGCCTCCTCGGAGCCTTCTGCCTAAGCCCCCGCCCGAGTCTCTCGCGGCCAGACGGGCTCGGACTGGGGAGGAGCGGAGCCGGGCAGGGATGGGCTGGGGGCGTCGCCGCCAGGGGCCGCCCCCTCTGACCGGCTCCCGCGCCTCAGGAGCTCCGAGAGTCCGCTCCCTTAGCCGGGTGGGGGAGCCGGTGGCCCCGGGCTCTCGCCTGCCTGTCCTCCGTCCTCTCCCTAAGAATGGGCCAGCCCGCCCCCTAACTCTCAGGCCGCGGCTCCGACGCCGGCTCCGACTCCGCTGTGGATCTCACCAGCCCGGCAACCGAGGCGGTTGCCGCGGCAGGCGGCATCCCAGGGTGATAGGCCAGAGCAATCGAGGGCCGAGAGTCCGGCCGCGTGTGCAGTCGAGAAACCAAGCGGAGGAGGAACTGCAACCGAAGGCAGGACAAGTCGGACGCCGAATTATTCATCCGGCCAGTCCCGCCCACTTTCCAAAGACCCTCTCCCCGATAGCCCAGCAGTGCGTGGTCCTAATTCCCCGAGCTGCCCCCCAAATGGAGACTGCGTGCGGTGGCCGGGAGGAAAAAGGATGCGGGAAATTTAAAAAGAAAGGAAAAGAGCTTCCCTTTCCCTTTTCCCACCCTTTTCCCTTTATGTATTATATATTCATTTACTTGGACCAACATTTCTTTCTTATTGGACAAAGAGATGGAGAGGCTGCTTTATTTTACAGTCGCTCTAAGGGAAATGCCTCCTTCCTTCCCGGAGACTAGAGTTGGCAGCGGGGTCTGGGATTATGGGATCTGTGTGGGATCCGCTCTCTGTGCCCTGTCCGCGCCGAGCCTGGCCTTGTCATTGGTTTAGAATAGCAGGGTTAAGGAAGTGTGGTGTGGATGGATGGACGGGCCTCGCAAGCACATGAAATGCACAAAAAGCCCAGCATTAACCAAACATGTTTCTTTCTTTTCATTCTTTTTTTTTTTTGCCTTTGATCTTTGTGCAATATGTTGGCATTTTTTCCTCTCATGATGTCACTTGAGTTTTATTTTTTCTCTATTTGTAGACTCTGTCTCTCTTGACCTTGGCTTTAATTTTATGCCCACTCAAGGCGGTATTCACTAGTTCAGGTTCAACAGATTGCTGGTAATCATAATCATTTTAAAATTAAAAGGTAACAACTTAGTGCCTTGCATCTAGTAGGTCTCCAACTATATTTCTTGAACATGGCTACTTAAAATAGAGCAGGAGTTCCAAATCTACGTTGCTTTTCTTTTTTAACACCTTTTGTAGGTTTTGCTTAGGGTTTTTCTCCCCATTTCTCCCTACTTTGCACAAAGACATTGGTCTACACAGGGACATTTTCGTTTTCTGGTTTTGTGGTACCCTCCATGTTGTTTGAGTTTATCAAGAGCTATGAGGATGTGTTTTGTAATTTCCTCCAAACTCTTATTTAGAGCTAAAGTATTTCAGAACAGGAAGTGACCTTAGGGATAATCTCATCATGCCTCGTTTAACAGGTGAGGAAACAGGAACATCCCAGCTACCTGGCAAAATAACCAGCAGTAAGATAAGTGTGCAATGTCTCAGTGATACTGGTTACTTAACTTTGTTCCCTCAAGAGACTTTGGTGATTAAGTTTGTTGATATATAGCTTGGTGATTTACTGGAGTGACCATTCCCAATATCTAGAACCCTGTTTTCTTACTATCTGACTCCATAGTCAGACTTCCAAGACTAACCATTGTATCCTTCAGTGCTTGAGTAGACAAGGGGAAGGTGTTAAAGCTAGGATATTACAGATCCCAGCACTGTAGAGAGCTAGAACATTTTCATTTATGCTGAATTGCTGTTGAAGTCATGGTAACAGAAGTCAGAGAGAAAGTGAATTATGGGCATCAGATGTACAAATTTGAGCATCTCTTTATTACTCAATACATAAGAAATGTGTTTACTCAAGCAATTATCTCAAAGCAGCATTAGGACTAGTGCACAGAAGGTTTTTTCAAGCTTGGTGTCTCAGTGGCATCATCCATTCTCCAGATGAAGAAAAGTTTTTGCCAATCCCCAGTAACACTACTTTCTCCATCCAGCCTCTAAATCCTGGTCCCTGCTACATTCTCCATCCTGACCCCCGACTATCTACAGTGGTTATCTAGTTGCCTGAGTAAGACTATGTCTGGAGTTTAGCTAACTTTTATAACATAAAGAAAAAATACTTTCACAACCTGAAATAATAATTCTATGAAATAAGCAGAACCAGTATTTTTTAAATCTTCATTTAGCTAATGGAAAAATTGAAGCATAGAATTCTATTAAGCAATGTATCTAAAGTAACATAGCTAGTTAGTAGACAGATTAAAACCCTAGTCTCCTAATTTTTTAATTCACTGATGGATATAGATTCTTTAAATGTTTTATTGTTTCCTTTTGGTGGGCCAAGTTGTTCTAATAGTTGTGGAGTCAAAAGTAAATATCTCATGGTTTTTGCAAATTATTATCATTTAAGAAAAGTATTGAAGAAAAGCAAACAAAAGTGATAAACCAATTTGCATTACTAGGAGGCAGTTAATCCTACTTGGATTTGTACCAGTGATATCTCCCTGATGTAATCATTCCCACATCTTAATGTGACAATAAATCCTCGGTTGATAAAGTCTTAGTTTGCATTGTAGTTTGCAAACAGGCCTTTGTGTGTGAGCTACAATAGAGCTAAAGTTTAATTTCCCTGGCTGCCCTACCCCCTCCTCCTTTTTTCTCCCTCTAGAGCTTTGGACACTAAGTTCCCAGAGGTGATCTACATATTTATTGTCATTGGAATTCAACTCCAAGAATCAAACCCAAGATCCAGTACAGAATTAGTGACAACAAAATTTGGGAATCTATAGAGGAGAAAAAATAGTAAATTCTCCAGTTTATAGTCTAAAAAACAGAGGCTGGTAATAATCTGAGGTTTTCAGGAAAGAAAGAGGCCTTAGGCTCTGATAACACATGGCCATTATAGTTTTACCCCCACTCTTTGAAAATAGAGCATTCCTATGAAGTATTTCCTAAGCTGAAATGGCATAAATCAAAGAAGCAATTACCATTAATTTACATGGAAAAATTTTTTGTGTTCCCAGACCCAAAAAATAACCTCTCTTAGGTTTCACTGATACCTTAGGACATATCTTGCTAATGGATGCAGAGAATAAATTGAGATAAGGCGCAGATGCTCACAGACAGTGCAAAGCTATGGCTGCTTGAAGCTGAGATGCTGAATGTAGCTCCCAGGGAAGGAGCTTTGCGGGGCCCCTCCCCTGCTGGGGTGCCTGCTGCTTCTATAATGGTTCATTAAAAATAAACACTGTACTCTATTTTCACTTTTCACTTTTTTTCCTAAAAGTGAAAATTCTTTTCAGATTTCTTTCAGTCATCAAAAACAGGTACTAATGTAGGTCTTTCATAAAAAGCAAAGTAGCATGATGCAAACTTTCAAGAAGTGGGGTATGCCTGTAGTAAGGAGAGATAAGGATTTGGAATCTTGGTTGTCACAACCTGAGGGCCAATTACATGTCCAGTTTTCTCCTCTATTCATCTGTCAGAAAGCACATACACAAGAGGTTCCCTCATCACAAATGCTCTTGATTCTTACAGCCAGTCTCTTCTGGGCTATCAAGACACCACCTCTAAGCAGCTAATCCCCCAAGCAGTAATGCATCTTTAAACTATCCAGCCACTCCTTTACAATATTCTCTTTCTCCCTGAACACAGTGCTGCAGGACTCTCCTGATTATATTCTATACATTGACCAGGTCCTGTTCATCAAAAGGGAAGAATTTAGGCATTTCTTAAGATTCTTTGTCCATCTTCCGCCTGTCTCATTCTCCAGTTCCCCGGTGATCTATTCACTTCTATTATTTCAGTTGTCACTTGGATAATGTTGAATTTAAGATATCCATCTCCAGCTCCATCCACTGTACTAAGGTCCTGTCAGGAGTATGTAAGTGTTGAACACTTCCACTCAGACATGCTTCCTGTACCTCAGACTCAGTGCATGCAAAGGGAACTCTTTCTCCCTTCCCCTTGCCCAAACACCCTTCCCTTCATGAATTAGGAGGTTCTACCAGACTTGCTTGGACATAGAGTCGCCTTTGAGTCCTCTTCTCCACCTGAGCTTGCACAAATCCAAACCCTGTTTTCCATTCTCACTGACACCATCCAGCTACAGCCTGATTAGCTTTCACCAGAATTATGCATTAACTTTTTAGCTGTCTTCTTTCCCCTGAGGCCATTCTACCTCCAGTTCATCCTGTACTCTGCTGCAGGTGAATTTTCTTAAAACACAGTTCTGACCGGGTGACATCCAAGCTCAAAAACAGCTCCCTGCTGCCTGCTAACATGCATGTTCTACAGAGATCACAAGGACCTTCCAAGTGTGGTACCAAACCACCATTGCCACCTGACCCCTTGTCTGTGCTCAGTCAACCCAGATGGGTCACTGTTCCCCAAAACATCCAGCACTTTCCTTGCCTCTTGTCTCTACATGCTTCTTATACTGGGAATGTTCTTTCCTCCATCTCCACCTGCTAAGAACCCACCAACCTTCAAGCCCTTCCTTCCACTCCTGTCAAATGCCAGTGTCTTCCTCCAGTAAGTAATTTCCTATCCTCCAAGCTGGCCATGATCTCTGCCTCCTCTGAGTTCCCAAGGCATTCATTCTGCCTGACTTCTGTAACCAACCACAGTATGTATTGTGGCATATCCTTTGTGTAATTCTAATATCTGCTATCAGATTATAAGCATCTTGAGGGCAGAGGCCTTCTGTTATTCTTGCATATCCCCCACAATGTCTTTCACATATCAACTCCTTGATGAAACCAGAAGCTAGGAAACAATTAAACTGAAAAAGAAAACCTGGTTGGGTTCATAGATGTTTGGGGCCACAAATGACACACACACAAAAAATCAGTTTAATAAACCCAGCCCTGATAACCCCTTTCTCTCCCCTGCCCTCCATTTAAAAATTAAATATACCTAGACCCATGGAAATGACATGGTTTGTCAAAGGTCACACTATTAGTGACAGAGAGAGGATTAGAATTCAAATCTCTTGAATCTCAATTCATCAAACCCATCAACAGATTGTTTCCTTCCTGCCCTTTTCTGTCCTTCTCTAAATGGATATTTTCTTGTTGATAAAGGTTTTCTCAGTAATTTTATTCTTTTACATATTATTTAAGCTTAAAGCATTTGAGCCACATTCTTGGCCCCACATATAATTTTAGCAAAATTGTACTTTTTTTTTTTAAACCAAAGGACCAAACAAAGACATCAGAGAAACATCTGGTCTGATTCATCAGGGTAGAAGCAACATTTCTATTTATACATGAGCACAGCCCTATCTTTGTAGCTCTCAGCTGTTCCTCATTGCTCAGTATGTCCCCCTTTTCAACCTTGTCTGTCCCCCATCAAGAGAGCATCCTGCATCCTGAGTCTCTGGCAGAATCCAGTGCAATAAAGTAAAATACAGAAGGGGTCTGTATTTAAAAGGAACTATTTCTCTACTTGGCCTCAGTCTCTGTTCAAGAGTGTAGGACAGCAAGCCTCAAGTGGTTGGGTGACTGCCATTCATTCCACTGAATTCTGAGTAAAAAGAAGTTGGATAAAAGCCAAAGCTATAGCACAAGTCAATTTTGGAAGCTAGTCGGGTAGAAAGAGTGAGTGTTCTAAGCGGGGAAACTGAGGTTGATGTAGAGAATTTAAGTGGTGCTGAGTCTCCTCACAGCAACAATCAATACTGATTATCCATTAGAAACTGATCTTAGGCATTCACTGGCACCAAGAAAGATGAAGAAACCTTCTTGGGTTTATGAGTGCTCTTCTACCCCAGGCCCATGTCCCCTAAAAGAAGGAAACTGTACCAACCATGACAATATTGTTTGGGAAAACAGTGGAACAGGCTGGAGACATACCTCCACCGGTTATTTATTCTTGGTAAAACCTCCTCCAAAACAAATACCTCACCTTAGCATCCACCTACAGGAATGCAAAGAGAATAAAAACACTCAGATGTAACCACAAAGGCCCCTGATATCAGGGCCCAATTAAACCCTTGGAAGTCCTAAGCACTGAAAATAATAAGGTACCCCAGCTCACCCCATGTTATGAAAAGAAAACTCTTTTTGGAAAATTGTTAATTATAGTAACAAAGTTCTGATTTTTTTTTTCCGGGGATGACAACTAGAGAACTTGTTTTAGAAATGACAAACATCAAACTGTTAAAAATTTCGTATGTATTTTTGTGTGCTTCTGCTTCTGTCAGTGCTCTGAACACCGTATCTTCAGAGTAACCCAGCTCTGCTCGCAATACACAGTACCAACCGTCTATTAAGTAACACACTCTACGAAGTGTGCAATCTTTAGTAAATCGATTTCTGTGTTCTCCTTAGTAACTATAAAAAACACCAAATTACGGCAGCCTCTCCAAAGAAAATTATCCCTTCTTTAGCTTTGTGGTTCTAATGGGTCCTCAAAAAATGCAATAAAAAAATCAAAGGTAAAGGATTCTAGAGGAGAAATTTTTTAACTGATTCCATTGTCCTCATGTTACACTGAGAGATAGTACCCAAATATTATCATTTTTGGTCAACATATAGAGGTTCCACTGGAAGCTTTTGCCTCTGCTATAATAAAGGTGTCAAGACACTGGCTATAAAAGGTGAGCCTATTTAGGACTTGTGTGAGTGAAGACAAAAAAAAATATCTAAAATATATCCTTAGTAAGCTGTCGTCTAAAGATAGAGGAAGATGGTCATAGCAGCTCCTGAATGCCTCAGCATTACTGATCAGAGATGATTGTTAGTATTGAGAATAAGAAAACTGGAAAGTTTTTTGGTCATTTTCCCATGAGTCTATAACAGGACATCCTTAGCAGGACAACTAGGGAAGAGCAAGAAGTTTAGAAGCTTTTGGTCAGAAAGTGGGTGGTGGAATTTAAGATTGTCTGAGTGATGACAAGATACACAATGTAGTCCTGGGAAGTGGATAATGAAAGTAGAGTGGAGGAAAAGGTCAGTAGGGTTAAGGAGGTACCAAAACAAGCTAAGTTATTGAACTCCTCTGATGGTGGGAGGAGGAGGAATAAAAAAGACAACTATAAGTAAGTCTCAAAGTCTTTAGGAACTGAAAGGAAACAACCAGGAGGTTGGTTCCTGGCAGGGAGGAGGAGAAGGTAGAGCTCACCCTTAAGAGAAGGATTGGCTTTTACATGAGAGTTAGAGAATGATGGTGTGGAAGTAGCAATGGGGGGGTCAGCCAAATGCCAACCCTGCACTCCAACTCCCTTGACGGCACAACAGAACAAAGTGTATGAGAGAATGAATGGCCCTGACTAGAGGAATTTATAGAGCAAATCTTGAAGGAGACCCTTAATTCAAGGCAAGAAGTGGAGAGTACACTTCCAAGAAGAAAACTGAAGAATGTAGAATATTTTATTTACAATGGAATAGTGACTCCAGTGGCTCAGTGGAAAGATGATTAGGGGGCTCAAAATGATAGGACAAGAGATGAGAAAGGTGGGGTTCATAGTGATAAGCTGAAGAAGCGAGCAAGTGCTAGATCATTAAGAGAACAAGGGTCAAAGAGAGGATAGATGACCAGAAGCATTTCCCTTTTGATCAGTGACTGAGGATTATAGGGATGAGGGAGAGATGGGCTGCAAATATTATACTTTGGTGCACAATTTTTTGGTTCCCAGATAAAGGTTCTGTCAAAATGCAGAGATGTGGTGAGGGCTGCCACAAAGTTTTTTGGAGAGACCATAGATAGGACGCAGCATCAACTCTGGATCATTACAACAGTCTGCTTTGCAAAAAAGATTTTGTTTTCTGCTCCTCAAACAGCTGAGCACTAGAGAAAAATCACATCATCTAGAGTCTTGTGCTGCTACAGATTCAAGATCAACTGGGCTCTCAGAGACTCCATCAATCCCTAGCTTGTCTTTGATCAATTCCCTCCCCATTCTCTCCTAATCTTTGTCTATCTCAAGACCTACTCAACTCCTGACTCTCATTCTCAACAAACATTTCCTTCTGTTTCAAGAAGCAACATTGAGGCCACTGAGCAGGATCTCCAACACCTCCACCCCACCACCATCTTTTCCTTCAGCCTCAGAGGATGAATGATCCCTCCTCTTTCAAAAGCCAAACTCTCTCACCTCTTTCAGGGTCTAAGCAATTATTTTCTCTCTTCTTTTTCTTTCAATCACACGTTCAACATTGGCTCCTTCCCTTAGTTTATGTGTTTATCTCCCCCATCTAGTCAAAAAGCTCCTGACCAATGAAGTGCACTAATGTCTGCAACTTTCTTTGAAATGCATCCAAAAAATAAGATGGGTTGGCAGATGGATAGATGGGTAGATATGGAATAAACCAAACACAGCAAAATCCTCCTTGTAGAATTTAGCTGGTGGGTACATAAATGTTCATTGTACAATTCTTTCAGCTTTTCTGTATGTTTAAAAAACTGTCATAATTAAAATGTTGAGATGGGGGCTTCCTACTCAGCATTGCCCTCAAGTCGCCATCAGATCTTTCTTCTTTTTCCACCTGAACATTTTGAAAGAGTAGACTATATTCACTGTCTCTACTACTTGCTTACCTCTGAGTCACTATTTTTTCTTCAGATCTTTAAAAAGAGATAAAATGTAAATATAGCTGAAGTCCCCTTCACACCCCATCCAATCCCTTTCTCTGCCAGCTACCAAGATGTCACGACTATTCTAATGTTGGTGTGTACCTTTCCCACCCATGCGTGCCTGTGTATATACAAATCCTTTGATAATTTTTTGTATTGAATTTTTGTTTTCACAGAGTTAACATGTACATAATATACTCTGGAATTTACTTTTTGAACTGAATACAATTCAGTATTGTTTTTTCAAGATTTATCTATGTTGATACTTATGGATCCTGTCCATTCATTTTAATTTACATTTTTTACACCACTAATTTACACTTTTATGATTGCAAATAAAGCAGTTACCAATTTTAAGGCAATTCTCCTTGTAAGATAATAAATGTTTCTCCAAATATATGTCCAGAAATTGAATTGCCATGTCATAGGGTACATGATTCCATTCTACAAAATGTTGGTAAATTGCTTTCTATAGCAGTTATACCAATTTACTTTCCCAACAACAGAGTATGAGAGTTTCTTTGTTCCCAGCCTTGCCAATACTTAGCATTACAGATTTTCAAATTTTGCCATTCTCATACATATGAAAAGCAATCCAATTTTACATTTTGCATTTTCCTCTCAGAGGTTAAACAACTTTTCATATGCTATTGGCAATTTGGGTTTTGCTTCTCTGAATTGCCTATTCACATTCATTGATGATTTTTTTCTGTTGCATTTTGTCTTTTTAATGTTGATTTATAAATGTTTCTCTCTCTATATATATATATATACACACACACATATGTGCTGTGCTCTAATCTTTTGTTAGTTATTTGAATTGCAAGTATTTTCTCCTAGTTTTGCCTTAACATTGTTCATGGTATCTTTTCTTAAATAGAAATGTTCATTTATTATATTTCTTATTTATTTTTTCATACCTTAAAAAAGCCTTCCCTTCTCTGAAGTAATGAATATATTTTCCTCTATTATCTTCTGAAAGCTTTATTACTTTGCCTTTCACATTGAACTCTTTAGTCCCCTTGATACTTATTTGTGTGCCATTGGGAAGGATCTAATTTTTCCTTATATGGATAGTCAGCTGACCCAACACCATTTATTGAATAGGTCAGCTTTTCCCTGTTGCTTTGTACTTTCACTTCCATCATATACCAAGTTATGTCTTG
This sequence comes from Smutsia gigantea, assembly GCA_032199065.1. Lineage (NCBI taxonomy): Eukaryota > Metazoa > Chordata > Mammalia > Pholidota > Manidae > Smutsia > Smutsia gigantea. Next base: position 22,772 of record JAVSCE010016739.1, on the reverse strand, counting down.
ATACTCATACCAAGTATGTTGTTCTATTTGTCCACTTACCTATTTATGATCTAGTACCACACTGTGATAGTTTCTCGCCTTCTTATTTTTCTTTTTCAAAATCACCTTGCCTATTCTTGCCCCTGAAGTCCTCCATGGGCATTTTAGAATCAACTGGTCAAATTCCACGAAGTACCCTGTTGGGATTCTGACTGAAAATCCAACAAAATCTATACATTAAGATTATAGTGTATAATCTATACATTAAGATCTTCACCTCACATCTCTCCCCTCAGTTCTAGTTTATTCTGGCTCACCTGGCTGTCCCAAAGGCACCTAGGACCTCTTTTGTTTAGAACAAAACTCATCTTCTCCATTAAACTAGTTTCTCCTGTAGACACTATCTTAACTCATCACCTCATTATCCAGATCTGTCATCCAAGAGAAGACACTTTTTAGTCTCTCTCCTTCATTTCTCAAATCCAGTCAGTTACGATGCCCTGACAATTTAACTTCCCAAGCAAGCATTGCCTGATCTGCGCCTGCCTCTGCATCCTTAGTATCCATGCCTCAGGGATTTCTTCATCTTTTACCTAGACTAGAACAACAATTTGCTTACAAATCTTTGTTTTGCCCACATAAATATACCTACAAACACAAATGCCACTACAACTCCTTTCTAGTGTTTTCTTTACAGTCACTGAAGTAATTTACTTAATCTTGTCATGTCCACTGTCTTTCTGAAAACCCTTTATTGTTTCTCCTTTGCAGACAGAATAGTCAATACTTTTTAACAGAGCCCATTATTATCTAGCCTTTACCTTTTTCTCTAGCATTACTTATATCTTAATCTTGTCTCTAGCAACTCAAAATTGTTTGTAGTTCTCTATTTAGCCTATGTACTTTTTTTCATTCCATGTCTTTACCTATGCTGTCCCTTCTAGAGGGCACATCTCCACTTTCATTCACCTCTTCTATCTCTCACTCAAATCTATTTTCCCTCCCATCTCCACCTACCTAACTCTTCACATCCTTTAAGAACCAACTCATCTGTCAGCCCATTCAAAAAGCCATCCCTAACCCTGACCCCTCCTTCAGGCTTCACTAGGTGGCCCTCTTCAGTGATATCATAAATGCCATAATCATTACTATATTTTGCATTTACCATATTGTATTGTAATTTTTACAACCAGCCAAGGTAGGTAATTGGGTTTTATTCACATTGGAAGTTCTAGAACCTAGCAGACTATCTGGTGCATGGATTTTTGTTGAGTTCAGTGAATAAATACTTTAGTTGAATTGAATATGCTCTTGGCAGAATCCTGGTTTTTCTACCATGCTTAAAATTTAGTTTTCAATAGACTTCTCCCAACACATAGATGTCATAAATGTAATTTTTTTGCTCTGGCTAACCAACTTAAGAATAATTATAAAAAGTAACCTATCAGTGTGACTAACGTGGTCTACACTGGACTATGGCATTAGACCACGGGAAAAACAGAAACAAATAAAGCAGGACAGAATGATGAAAGGAGAGGATCCAAATTGGAACACACACTGCCTATCACCCCTCAGTAAGGTTTTCACTAGTACAGTGGCAAGGAGTGATTAATATTTATCTGCAGAATCATACTGTCAGTGGCTCCTGTATTATTTGTGAAGTCAGATATCACCTTAGATTTATAAAAACTCATCTGGAGACCCCATCCCATGTCCTTTGGAAAAACCAATGCTCTCCACAAACTCCCTGCCATTTTTCTGAGCTGCCCATTCTCCTGGTAAACTCAGGGTTTGATTTCTGGCTTCTGCTGAATTTCCATTCTTCACTCTGTATCTTACAGCTGTTCCTTTATCTTCACTGGGGACTGACCCAGGGGTGAGTTAGAGCCCTTCCTCAGAGATCCGTCCCCTGACCCAAACACACAAGAGGCAGCTGTGTGTAGTAGACTTCCTGAAGATTCAGAGACAATTTGCCACAAAGGGGCCATATGGCAAATATGCAGCATTCCTTAGCAGTCACTTTAAAACTGAAAACTTGATTTCCTTGTTTTATTCCCACCAACCCAAAGTTTAGCCTCCTGACATTTTGTTCAGCCTTCTCTCCTCCTCTTCCTCCTCATTCATTTCTCCTTTCTTTCATATTTCCCAGTTTCTTGCAGAACGTTTTTATAATTTTTTTATTGCTTCTTTTCAACCCATACAGAGTCCCTACTCACTCTCCTTAGATATCTCTCAAGATATTATTCTAAACAAAGGCAATTCCTTACTGGAAAAAAACTCCTGTGCCAGTTTGCAAAATAATATTTTCTCTTTTTTCAACTATATTTCTATTTATAGTGTATATGTGTTGTGTCAGGTAACTAAAAATTTAATATTGTTCATTCTAATCCACGTGATTATTGTTTCCCAACCAATCTTTTGTAAAAGCTTATGTAAAAGAACACCTTTCACTATTGCTAATGTTTGATGCCTGAACCAGGTAGTGCCAACCAACACATACAGTCACTATCCTGGTGTTCAAGTTGGGACAAACCAAAGAGTGTCTTTACAGAATTATGTCTGAATCAGGCCTTAAAATGGTCTCGACTTAGGGCCTTTACATAAACATTCCCCATATTTAATATATGTGTATCTGGCCAACCTAAATGGAATGCTTGTGAACAACAAATATTGATGGTTCCTAAACTTCTGGAATCCCACAGAGACTTTTCTTCTGGAAAGAATTGAATTCATTCTTTCTATTAAATATTTATCAAGAGCCTACTGTGGGTCAGGCACTGTGATAAACACCAAGGACTGAGTATAGAAGAGTTGAAATCTTCATGTGTGTATATATATATATATATATTCAGATGAGAAAAAAGAATCAGGGATAACTTCTCTGCTGGTGGCTTAGGCAACTTCATTTTGACACTAAGATGGAAAAGATTAGAAGAACAGGCTTGGTTCGGGACATCTAATCTTCTATTTTGGACCTACAAATTTGAGATGCCTCTTGGACATTCAAATGGGGATATTGGATATATGAATCTGGAGTTCTGGGAAAGGTTAAGGCTGGAAATATATATTTGAAGTAATTAACACACAAATGCTTTTTAAAGTCACAGAATTGAATGAGCTTTCCAAGGAAGAGCATTATTCTTAGAGAAGAGGGCCCAGGACTGAGCACAGAGGCACTCCAACATGTATACCCGAAACCAATATTCTTTTTCAACTATACTTGAAGAACAAATCAGAGAAATGGGAGGGAAAAAAAGACAGAGAAGGAGCAGTCAGTGAGGCAAGATAAAGCCAAGAGAGTGCAAAGTCAAGGAAGCAGTGGGACAGTAAAGTTAGGGGCAGGGCCATGTCCACTCCATGTTGCATACCCAGTGCAAGACTCTGCCCAATCTGTAAGCTGAAGCTAAAGGTCAAGAGGGGTTTCCTACATCAAACCTTCCAGGAAAGGTTTTGCAACCTAACTGGGTGCCTGAAGAGGCAGCCGCACAGGATATTGACATGTGGTATGGTTCTTTCAGCCTTGGGACTGAACACAGTTTTGGGAGGCAGTGAACAAGTGACTCCCGGCTACCTTCACATTGGCATAAATTTGTGGGTTGATTCTTGGTAGTTAATTCCCAGAGATCTTTGTGAGGAGAACAAACTGTAAAAAGCATCCTTATAAAATTAGTACGGGAGTTTCACAATTTCCATGGTAAAAGCATGATCATCTTTGTTAATTTGTGCCTAATTCCTTTTTTGCAGAAGGCATTGATCACTAGGAATAAAGAGTGGCGCCTCTTTGTGGTTAATTCCAGCTCCCAACTAAAACTGGGAGCATCAATGGAAAGAAACTCAACTTTTCATCTTAACTTTCCATAAATAGCATTGACATTCTAGAAAGCACTCCTTTGATGGCAAGTCCTGTGCCAATGTAGGATACAGCCATTTTGATACAGGCTGTTTTGTTATAGCCAATTTGCTGACACACAGCTTTGACACAGTCATTTTGATGCCAGGAACATCTTGATGTGGCTGCCTTGAAGTGGCTGTTTTGATATGGGAACATTTTGACTCCGTCTAAAGCAAACCAATAAACTTTTTGCTTAAAAAGAATAGTACCAAGTAATGTGCATTGACAGATCTCCTCACCCACTCCCTGAGTCCCCTCTCATCCCCTACCCCCGTACAATAAAAGCCAGGCTGCAGAGGTAGACCATGGGATCCTTGAAAGGAAAAAAAAAAAATCACCACAAAGGAGAGAGGAAACCAGAACAGTGGACCCAACTCAGCAGTACAACCTGAAGAAAGAGAAAGATAATTCTATTTTTGAACCTACTGTGACTCAGCCCTTTAAAAAAGTCTACAGCACAGAAAGGGGCTCAGGGAACTCTGTGGTAAGAGCCCCATCCCCTCCCAAGAGCTTGCAAGACCTGTGCCACAACCAGGCATTTCTTTTCTTTTCGTTTTTTTTTTAAACAGAAGAAAAGCCAAAAGAAGTTTAATAACACATGTAACTCCTGTATATATGGCAGATACCCAGGAAGACTGAGTAACTCCAACCAGGCATTTATTTGACAAGACATGTACCATCAAACGAAGGACAATACCACTGAGCAGAAAGTTAGAAAGAATCACAGCCCTGCACACTCAGACAGGACACAGCAACCTCAGGCTGCCAGTGAGAGATGTGGGTATAGAGGAATCTGATAGTTGGGTTGATCCAAGGTTGATATTTTGTCATTCAGGTGTGACAAGACAGTAGGGCAAGGAAAGCAAAATGTCTTGGGCTCATTGTCCCACTCATATTTCAGGGATCTATTAGGAATCTATTATGGAATGTCCTATTAGTTGAATGGAGAATATAAACTGACTTCCTCTAAAGCAAATTCCTTTTCTAAGAATTCTCTCTTTGAGCAACAGTGGAACTGAAACCCTTTCTCTGGGAAAGCAGTTCAATCATTAATATGATTAATGGCATAATTTCTCCTGTACTAGGTGTTCACATCATTTAAGCTAGTGAAATAAAATATTAAATACTTTCAAAAGATGAATCTCTGTCTATTTCTGCCACCATTATCTATTGAAAGATTTGAAATTTATTTAATTGAACTTGAAGATGTACATGGAGGGTTCTGAATGATATATAAGATGAAAATGTATACAGTGCACATGATTTGTTTCCTGGAAATATTAATTTCCTCTCTCCCAAAACCCATTTACTTCACCTTTCACTGCAAGAATTTCCTATTTTATTTTAGCTTCAATCCTTTCCAAATACTCTGATTTCAGTTTAGGTCAGCAGATACATATTAAATACTACTATGTGTCTGTCATTTTGCTAGGCACTACAGGGGAACAAAAAATATAAATATGAATAAGAAATAGCTTCTGCTCTCAGGGAATAGATTGGGAGAGATTAGCCTTAACTATAAACAAAACACAAAACAAATAGAGATATCATTAGGCACTTGTGCATTTAAATACCATCTGATAAAGTTCAGATACCATAAACTGGTATAATCAAAATGACTTGGTATTGCAGTGACTGGAGCAACTCAACCCTCCTGGGAGAAGGAAAGCGAAATGGCATTTAACTATGGATAACCTGCTCCGTGACAGGCACTGTGCTAAATGTTTTATATATCTTATCTCATTTAATCCTCCCAGCGCTCCCCTGTGACCAAGGAGGAAACAGTGCTCAGCCCATTAAGTACATCGCCCAGGCTCACGCAGCTCAGATTTGGTGGAGGCCAGATGCAAGTCTGGCAGAATTCACACTCATTTCTGTCCCCTCAGGGAAGGCAGCAGCATGGGTTAGAGCTGAGGGAAGGGATGAACTGGCAGCTCCTGACACAAATGTTTGAATGAATGACTCTGAGTTATTAAAACTGTACACAGAAGGTAAAACAAATGGTAGTTCTAGCCCATCTACATCTGCCACTAAGGAATTCGCTGGGCACATTAGTCAAGATGGCTTTTTCGTAAATTCAACTTTTCATAAACTTTGTTGATTTGTCATTGAGAGTAACAAAAAAAGGAATAAAAACATGATATTTCCTTTTGAAAATGACTGCATAATTCTTTAGCTTTTGAGTCTAGTAAAGTACATTTCCTCCAATGAGAAAAATAATTAATAACCAACATTTATTGACTCCTGACAAACTTGGGCTCTGTGCTGACTATATAGAAGGTTGAAAGGGTTCCATTCTTGGTTTCACCATCTACTAGTTATTACCTCTACCAAGTTATTTAACCTCTCTGGGCTTTAATTTCCTCATCTGAAAAGTGATTCTGCTTCCTAATGTCTGATAAATAAACACCTAGCAAAACTAGCTATTATGAAGTTGGAGTGTGTTTAACTACTATCCCAGACAGGAAGGGAGTTTCCTGAGTGCAGCTGCCCATGGATAAATCCAGGCCCCCTTCCACGGGGTTCATTGAAAGGTGGAGGTCAGGCATACAGGGTAAGCAGGAACAAGCCACGCCTCCAGAAATGGTGGCCATCACTCCTGCTGGAAAGCCTGTGGGATGAGGGGAAGTCTGCTGCAGAAGTTCTCAAATGATGCCAAAGGGAGGTTGAGCTGGCAAAGCTACAGATGATGAATAAAATTCTAGGGAAGTCAGTTCTGTTCCCACTAGTGCCTGGCTGCTCCAAAAACCTCCTCTGTGTCTCTGATTGCCATTCGCCAAGATAACCCCAATGATCTTCAATTCCTAATAATCATGTTTTTGTACAGTCCCATCCCACATTGTACCAGGGTTGACCAATAATAAAGCTGAATAGGCCAGAAGTGATGGGATGACACATCCAAGATCAAGAAATAAAAGACCCCGTGGCTTCTGTCTTGGTTTCTCTCCTCTTCTTTCTTTCAGGCCACTCGTTCTGTGGGGAGCTAGATGTCATGTCCTGAGCATCCCTATGGAGGGCTCAGTGAGAAACTGAGGCTTCATACTGACAGCCATGGAATTGGGCTTGGAAGTAGATTCTACAACTCCAGTCAAGAATTCAGAGGATGGCAGCCCAGCCAATGGCTTTACTGCAATCTCATGAGTGCCCCTGGGCCAAATCACCCAGCTGAGCCACTCCCAGATTCCTGACACTCAAAAACTAGGAAATAATACTTGCTGTTTCCTTTGACTGCTGAGTTTGGGGTAAATTGTTACAGAGCAGCAAATAACTAGTAGAGTGTCTTCTTGGTTGAGCTATCCCTCATTCCTACCCATCTAGTTCTGTGTAAATCTAGACTTCTCTCCAGTGACACCCCCTCTCCCACCCCTTTTCTCTCTCAGCTCCTTTTCTTTCTCTCCAGGAAGGAAAGAAACTTTCTCCTCTTTAGGAAAAATCAGTTGCCCCAGAGACGGTCCCTTTCCTGATGTTGGCTTCAGATGCATTACCTGGCATAATCTTCTTAATGGGTTTAAGTTCACAAATTAGGCAGACAGCCTTTTCTCCTTTTTCGCTCTCATCTCCCCTACCTCTTGTCCTCTCTCTCGTCTCACTCTACTCCAGAGAATAGACCAAAAGGAACCATTTCAGGAAGGAAATTTGTTAATAACTTTAAAGTCAATTCCTCAAAAATATTGTCCCACCAAATACATTATCTCCTTGAACCACCCTAGAAGGTAAATATTTGTATCATCCCCTTGAACAGACAAGAGGTTTTAGCTTGCTTTAGGTCACATGGCTGGTAGGTAGCCTGATGGGGACTGAACCGGCTTGGACTGCCTAAAGAGCCTGTGCTTTCAACTACCAGACAATAACACCCCTTCTACCAGTCATTCCAGGGTCATGATTTTCTAATGTAATGAAAAGATGAGACTGGTGGCATCTGCATAGCCACTGCAAACACAGCACTTAAAGTGAATCGTTAATGAATATTAATTCTAAGAAATATGTTTTTATTCTATGTCTAGTCAAGTTGCTGACACGTCTACCTATGTTGCAAACTCATCTGTAGAGTAGGATAAAGTACTTGCCCAAGCAAGCTCCTGGGTCTGATCCAAAGCAGGAAATTTGGCTGAAAGTATAGATCATGGTGGGGGAGACCCAGCTGGGCCCTCTGTAACGTGTGCCCACAGTCCTCCATGGCAGCTCTTGCATGTTCTCTCCACTCTCCGTAAATCTGTGGCCATCGCTCCTGCCCACGCTTGTCACTTCCCCTTCATTCACAGCAATGACTCAACACCCACTGGCAGGGAGAGTACCAGCCAGGCGAGGACGCCCGCCTAATGCTCCACCACCATCCTCAAGCCAGGTCTCCCAGGGCAGACCCGGTCCACCTTCTCCGCGCTCGCTCTGCAAGTGCCCCTCCTCCTCTCTGCAGCTACCCTGCCTGCCCTTCGGGTCCCAAACCCTCCCGCTTTCTCAAGCATCTTGCTGTACCAATTTCTCCTCTCTCTTCCCTGTCCACGTTTCCCTCCCCTGCTAAATCCTTTCAATATTTAAAATGCCCATATCTCTGTTTAATGAATAAAAACAAAACAAAACAGTCATCCTTCCAGCGCCCCTGTCCTTTGTCTCTTCCGCTTGTCAGGAATTGTCTACACCTGTTGTCGCTGCTGCTTTCCCTCCCGCTCACTCTTCTGTCATCAGTACTCCCCTCCATCTGCATCACCAAGCATGCCAAGGATCTCCTCATTGCAAAACCCCAGGTCCACTGCTTATCCATTTCTTCACCTCCCCATGTTTGATGCTATTGTTCACTAGCTCTTGAACTGCTCTCTCCAGTCAGCTGAGTTTTCTTTCTACCTCTCTGGCTATACTTTCCCTTTTTTAAGCTCCTCTCCCACAGGCCATTCCTTTCCCCTGGGGTTTTTTATTGGGCCCCTTCATTTCTCAATCGACATGCTTTCCCTGGGTGGCTCCATCCTCTCCCTTGGGCCTTTAGTTATCCTGTATTTGGCTGTGACTCCTGAATCTACCATTCTGGTCTCCATCTCCTATCCGAGGTTTATACTTAAATGTATATCAATCCGTCTCCCAAACATTTCCACTAAGATGTTCTACAGGCATTTCAGGCTCTTTGAACTCCATTGCTCCAAACTCACCTGCTTTTCTCTCCCAACCTGTTCTTCCTGCTGGCTTCCTGTGCCAGTGAATGGTTCTACCATTCAATCAGTTGCCTAAGCCAGAAATGTGAGTGTCATGAGCCATGTCTTCTCCCCCAGCTGTGCCTCATTTCCTTCCAATCAAGTCTGACCATGATACCTTTCAATATCTCTGGAATCCACTCACTTATTTCCATTTCCACGACCACTGCCTAAGCCAAGCCCTCACCTCCTCTGACCAGGATTACTACAAGCATCTCCTGATTGGTCTGCTTCCCTCCAATCTTATTCTCTAATCCATTCTCTATGCTGCAGCCAGAGTGATCTCTCTAAAGTGAAAATTCTTCAGAATAAATCCCTAACTTCTCGTCATGGCATGTGTGGCCTCTTGTGACCTGGCCATCTGTCATCAAATTCTCCTTTGTCCCTTCATCCCTTACACAGTCTTCACTCTGACCTTGATGAACTGATACTGGGTTCTCTGCCAGAAAATTGTCCTTAGTCTCAATCTAACTAACTCCTCCTCTGGACATCTCTCCTCCACCAACCTATATGTCTGCATATGTTTCTACCTATTGTGGATTGGGTTGAAGTATTTCCCCAGGCATGCTTCCGAGTCTCATATAAAGCAGTCAGTTTGGCTAAAAATGTATGCCATGGTTATAGACAGCTTGGGTCAATATGCCTCTTCAATACTCTCTGATTTCCTACACTTCCTTTGATCATAGTACATTTGTCAGTTTTCTCTCTTTAGACCCAAGGCACTTGAGACCATGTGACTCCCGTACAATAGTTGAGAATTCGGGCTCTGGAGCAAGATAGCTAGATTCAAATTCAGACTGCTGATGTTCTAGTTCTGTGACATTAGATGGCTTGCTAATTGTGCCTCAGTTTTGGCATCTGCAAATTGGAGATCACAATAGTATCTACCTATCTACCTGATAGAGCTATAAAAATAAAATGAGAAAAGCTAAAGAAAACATTTCAAATGGTTGCCTGGCACATATCAAGCATGAAGAAGAAGGCTATTAGTACTTTTCAAGGCAGGTCCTGTGTCATTTGCCTCCATAAAGTTACTCACTACATATTTATGAAGTGAATAAATGAAGGAAATGCTTGTGTCTAAACTTGTCACCAAAATTCTTAACGTTAACCCCAAAGTGAGTATTAAATACATTACACTAAGCACCTTACACAAAAATCACACCAGTAGGGTCACTGGTCTCTCAGAGCTGTTTGGAAATGAGGTCATCTATTTCTACCCAAGCTCTCAGGGAATTACACTCCCTTGAGGAGGGATGTCTGAGTCAATCAGGACACCTCAAGGTTCCTAAAGGTATAGTGGCTGGCTCTGAGGTAATGTCTTCTTTACATAAATATGACTGTTAAAAGTGAAAAAAACATTAAGGTAACTGTTTTAACTTGTTATCCAGTAATTAAAGACTGGGCCGTCTATTCTCCTGCGTCATGGGCACCTGTAATCTCATTCATCTGCTCTAGGAGAGGACTGGGTTCTGGGGGCTTTTGCTTTCAGAGTCGCAGAAGCCAGGCTTTAGTTCAAGCTTCACAAACTTGTGTGATATAAAAGCCCATTTTTAATAATGAAAGTCATGTGACCAGAACCTTAAATAAAATTGTTTAACAGAGGTGGGCTTGTTTACAAAGAATCAGTTTGAGAGGGAAGTGAGGTGACCTAAGAGAAGTTTCTGTGTAGGAAAAAAAGCTGGACCAGACATACATATGGCACTGAGCTGCCATTTCTTTATGTAAATAAATGTGCATCCTACTCTTATTATTGCTTGCCTTCCTTTTTGGCTTCTTGCCTCTTCTAGAGATAGACAGACACTGACACAGTATTTCTGTCTTCATAAAGAAAGACTGGCATCTAGGGAAGTGACCTTGATAGAATGAACTATAAATACAATATTAATCAGAGCAATTTGCTCTTGAATTGTGCCCCCTTTCCCAATATCCCAAAGCAGCTCTAGGAGAAAGACAAAAAAACGCAAGCAGTAGATACTTAATGAGCATAGGAGCAAAGGTCAAATATGCCAACACAGTGGGAAAATAACCTGTGTCCTGCTCCAGAGAAAGTTATTTCCCCAAACTGGCTATATCCGAATAGATCCTACAGGCAGTGCCCCTGTGCCAAATGGTCTGTGTCATGGTGTCATAGAGCAAGGTACTAAAGAAAACAAGGTTAAAGGTTTAGTCTGCATATAACTAGTCACCTTTGCTCTCTGCCAGGGTGACCAGCACACCCCTTACTCCTGGGCCAGCTGTCTCGCAAATGGCTGTCCTCCAGAATATTTGGGGTGGAAGAAGGCTAAGAATGACTATCAGTCTATTACCATTAATGGGACAATGAATTAGCAACTCACAATCACAGCCTACTGGCAATCAGAATAGCACATTACATTAATTTGTCCTATACTCTCACTGGGCAGTGTGAGCATTATATTTCAGGTCAAATGAATGCTTGATTTCAACAAGACCAGTACTCTAAAGGTCCCCCAAATGAATATCATCAAGTGGACATTCCACCCAGTGAAAAGAATATTTTCAGCATAAAGCTTTGAACACAGAAAGGGGAGCCTCTTATTCCTTGCAGAAGAGCTTCTGCGGCCAATCCGGCTGCTGTTTTACAAGTCAAAAGGAGGCCTTTCAACTGCCAGCACTGGTCCCTCCTTAGGAGACTGGAGAATTGAGCTGTTTTCTCTGCCTCTAGTGACCTGCTGAGTAACAAAGGTTTGTGGAGTTGCTTTGTTTCTTTCTTCTTTTTTCATTTTTAAATCAAAACTAAGTGACAGTCTTCATCATGACAGGGAGGACAAGGGCAAGTTAAAATCCACCTCCGTCTCTGCAGGGAACCGAGAAGCTGGGCTCTTTCCTGTCAGCAGGTGTGAGTCAGACACACAGGGAGCAGCAAGACTGAGCTAGAAGGTGCCATTCTGTCGTCGATGTTCCCACCACCACCGCACGGAAATAGTTTGAGAAAATGATCCAGGATGGCCAGGACTCAGACTGAATAGAAAGTTCCCATTAATGCTCCTTCATTATGCAAGCTTTTCTTTCACTGAGGGATTCCAACTCTTAGTGGAACCAATTGTGACGAGGAAGCGGGACAGCTCTGGGAACCAGCAAAGCTGGCCTTTGATTTGTCGCTTTGAAGTCCAGTCCTGCTGTTGAATTGTTCATAGAGTGTAAGCAAGTGAACTTGGCTTCCTTGAGTCTCAGTTTTCACATCTGGAAACTGGGATCCATCACGTTTACCATTAAATTAATATATATACTTAGGGCCTGAGTTGGAGATACCATCATGCTGCTTTTTAACCATCTCCCCAAACCTCCCTGGAGATAACTCTTCTTGTCTTCCTGTTTATTCTTTTCTCTTCTGGTCACTGCTGGAGGGATGGTGGTAGGCTTGATGTTTATATAGCCTACACTAGGTGAGCCTCAAAGGAACTAAATAATACTCAGGATGCAGCTGTCCTATAACCAATTTTCTAGTCAGACAGATAGGAATTTAACCTCACAACTTCATTCTATATCATTTATCATTTTTGTGTGCTTAACTTTAACTGTTTAGTAAGCTATATGTAGTTCATTCAGAATAAATTTTGAATGGAGGACCTACAGTAGAGAGATCATCCCAGAGAGTGGGAGAATTATCTATAAATCCCTCCACTTGTTTCACTATAAAATCCAGAATTATAAACACAAAACACCAACAAATATTATTTTACAATTCTGTGGTTCTCAACCTAAAAGTGTACATCAAATAAATATTTTTGGACCCTCGTCCACCTCCAGACCTACTGGAATATCTGTGGTTGGTGGGCAAGTGTAACTAGCAAAGTCCTGCTGTTTGATTCTGATGAGCACAGCTGGAGGAGAACCTCAGACAAAGTTACTTGGGTCAAATGGACTCCAGGAGACCCTGGTGTGTCTTCCCTTTCAGGTGATGCTTATTTCTTTCTTCCAGTTGCTCAGACCAAAAGCCTTAGTGTTGTCCTGAATTTTTCTTCTCATATCCTGTGTCCAGTCTATCAGCAAATCCTATTGGCTCTGTATAGTTTCAACATATATCCAGAAAAAAAAACACATGTTCATATAGTTAGAATTTATCACTTTGTTGATACCCTAATACAGTCATTTTTCTAAGTAGCTAGGGTGATTCGGTTAAAAGTTAAGTCTAACCATTTCATTCCTTTGTTCAAATACCTCCTGTGGCTCCCCCTTTCACTTGGAGTAAAAGGCGAAGGCTTTAACACAGCATTCCAGCTCTGCTGCCCCTGAGCCTGCACCTGTCTGCCCTAACCCATACTCTACAGAAGCCACAGTGCCTCCTTGCTGTTTCAACACACTCTTGTCTCAGGTCCTTTGCACTGGTTCTTCTCTCCTTCAGGAAAGTTGTCGTCCACATCCCTTTGGCTGACTCCATCACCTCCGTTAAGTCGTCGTTCAATCGCCACCTCCTTGATGACCACGTCAGACTACCTGATCACTCTATTTCAGTTGCAGCCTGCCTCCCTCATCGCGGACTCCCCCAATTGTTCTTTCTCTGATCTGCTTTTTCTTTTTTTCCCCAAAGCACTTACCACCTTTTAATATGTAACCTATTTATTGTGTGTTATTTATTGTTTACCTTCCCTGGCTAGAATATAAGCCCCACAAGGGCAGGAATCTGTGTTTGTTTCCTAATGTATCCTAAAGCACCCAGTACTACCCATAACATAGTAAATACTCAGTAAATATTTGTAGCATTTAATGAGTGAAGATTCTTGAATCCAGAGAGAGCAAATCAGGTAAGTGACGTACCTTGCAGAATGCTGCCTCAGCAAAGTTTGCCCTTAATTGTGTTAACTGTTATGCGGATAATTGCAGCTTATTATTTTAAGAACTTGTTTATGTTAAGAACTTTACAGTGAGTGCTGCATCATACAAATGAAATAAAATACACTACTCTATTTCTCAAATCAAGAACTAAGAGTTGTTGAATGACTTCTACACTGACAACCAAAAGCTAAATCAAAATAGTTGCTAGAAACTTCACTTTAGCTGCATGCCTGCATGCTATTCCATAGGAAACAGGGTAAAACCGAATGGGCTTTTGTTCTGTGACCTCCAGCTTCCACTAGGTGGATAGGGGTCAAAAACCAAACTGTTGGAGGGTCCTTCTCTGAAATGAGTTAGTGATAGAAACTCAATTCATTGCAGAGAAAATGTTAAAGAAAAAGAGAGAGTGCATGATCTCACGTCACATATCTATTTTTATTTTATTGGGCTTTATCACAATCACCCCACAAAATGGTTAGCCCAGTGGGTTGGAGAGATGAAGAACATCACAACAGAGATTAGAGGCAGCTGCACTCAGCCCTGGTGCAAACACAGTCCCTGAAACCTATCCCCTCACAGGACAATGCTCTTAATTAGCAGCACCACATTTCCCAGAGAACAAAAGCTCCCCACCCCTCACAGGAAAAGCTTTTCCAGGAGATATCTCGTTGGGGAAGCGCCAGGCACACAACAGGCAGAGGAGAACATACTGGCTGTTCTGAGCTCTGCACAGACATACAAACTCTGGATTCTCTAGGGAGTCGCAGAGGTTAACCGGCACATTTTTTCTGCACGTGACAAGCATGTTCTTTGCATACCCGGAGGGGCCGACTTCAGAGGGCCCCTTTCCTCCTCCCTGGCTGTCAGTCACAAGCTGGAGTTTGGGACCTTGGGGGTGGCAAAATAAGCTGGAATAATCTTCAGAATTGAGCATCTGGGGAGCAGTAGGGAAGGAACTGGGAGTTTATTTCAGGTGACAGACATAGAACAGGCCCCTATTTTTTCCTGAGACTATAATAATATTTCTGGAATGGGGATGCTTGAATCATATGTCTGTTCATATCACTGTGTGGGAAGTCTCAATTAAGAGCATGACAATCAAAGAGATGGTGGTGTTTTTAGGACTTGGTTGGGGGCCCTGCAAAGGAGTCTGAAAGAATGCTGGGAGGGGACGGGAGAGGATGGCGCAGTGCCAGCAGGAAAGGCAGTTAAGGGGCAAGGACTGTCTCACCTGAGCCTGTTTGGAAACAAGGAGGACGGGGCTGAACAGCGTCCTTTCCATAACAATTTTGCTTCCCCCATTAATGTGTTTTTTTTTTCAAAAACACAGAGGGAAAAAAATCTTGTTTAAATGCCTCTTCCTGTGTAAGTCCATTATCAGGAAAGGAAAATCCAAATGCTCAAATATTCTATTTTTGTGCTCAGAGGCTCCAGGCCCTGCCCACAGACTTTTCCTTGCTCTGAAGGAGAGGAAACTGGGTGTGAGGCCTCCTGTCACAGATGCTGGAACAGAGGAACCTGTATTACTCTAAGGCCTGTTCTCCATATGCCTCCATTTTAGGAAATAAGGATACAGTGCAGAATACTTTGGGACTGGCCCTAAGGGTGGAGTTAGTAAAAAAAAAGAAATCTCTGATCATTCTCTAGGCAAACAATTATGGAACTGTTAGACTTTAATTGGAAAGTTTAATCAGTTGTATTAGTATTCTGCTGCTTCTGATCTTTTAAATTTACTGCTATCACCTGCCTCTCTGCTAACCACATAGATAAGATTGGCAGTCCTGATTAAGAGGTTTACATTTTGATGTGTGGGCCAAGCGAAAGTCAGTAACAAGAGTAATAAAAACAGCAGTTACTTGTGTGATAAGACCTCTTTCTCCAGTTCAGGTAGATTTTGTGCACTAATTTCACATGTTTGTTATCCCCCCTCTGTATTGCCTTTCACCAGTTCAGGGGTGATGCTGAAGGCATCCAGCCTAGGAAAAGGGGTTCGGACCACTCTTCCTCTCAGTCCAGCGTGGTCCGGCCTTCCTCTCCACTTTGCCGGAGGTTGCCTCCGGGGACAGCCACAGGGTTCCTGAGAAGGCAGCCCAGGTGAGACAGTCACACCTTTTAGTTCATTCCTGCCTCCTCTGCTGTTGGCGTGTGAGGCAGCCCTTAAAAAGAGACCTTTGTTTTTAAAGGGTGACTGAGGATGGAGGAAGGAAGGAAACTGGAAAGGTCCAATTACTGGGAGAGGTTTATTAATACCTCAAAGTAGAGCCGACCACGGCAGTGGCAGAGCCTCTTAGAATGCACATCTGCTCATGGCACTATCCCTGCTCATAACCCTTCAGTGGCTACCTAGCGCCCTGAGGACACTGCCTTCATATCCCCATTAGGGCTATTCCCATTAGGATTTAGGAGGCTCCCCTGCTTGCCCTGAGCTCCCGACTCCCCTCAGTCCCCTAACTCTGTTGATTTCTTTCTATTACTCAAATATGATTTGCTTCCTCTCTTCCCCAACTTTCAAATGCCTTTTCTCCTGCTCCTAACTCATTCACAAAGTTAGGAGTTCTTTCATTAGGCATTTCTACTCCAGCGAAGAGTTCCTTGCCTTCCCTGCTTCTGAGTTAGCGTTCTCTACGAAGCGCTCCCACAAACCTCCAGTTCTGCATTACTCTGTAATTACACGTTTGCTTGCCTGTCTCTCCTACAGGGTTGTAAGGCCCTGAGGGCAGCACGAAGGCATCTCAGCACCAAGGTACCATTGAATTCCCAGTGTATGTCCAGTGCTGGGCCCACGGCACATGGTAGTGCCTAAGTATCTGTTGAATAAATGGGCATTATGCCAGTATACCAACAGAAGGCCCAATTACCTTTCCCAGACTTTATTTGCCATGTATATTTTAGTTAAATGTCTGTTAAGATACAAGGAAGGACCCTGATTTAGAAAGACACGTGTTGCTGCTGGGCTGTCCTGACCACCCTTCTTCCCCTCTCCCCTGCCACCTTTTCCGTGATGCCATCCCAGGGACCCCAGCCATCCCAGTCAGCTTAGGGCCACTCGTAGAGCTCCTGTTTGTGCATTTACTGGGACTTGTCTGTGTCAGATTTAGTAATTTATTCTGTTTTCTATTAATTTGGAAACTAACTTTGTATTAAAGTTATTTTTAAATGACTTCATATTTATGCATATTTCTCAAATTTTTATTGAGAGTAGCAAGAAGTCTTCTTTTATGAATCCCATTAATATCTAATGCTGTTGCAGTACACTATTTTAAGTGTTTAATGAATAAACATAGGATGACTTCAAGTCTAATTTTTCTTCAGAAATGGAATTTATTACAGTGCCATTGTGGCAATACATGCTACATATATTTGGTGATGTGGCAACTGGACTAAGTTTCTTCAAGGAAACTGTGGTTCCAGGATGGATTTGGAAACTGTAGCCCAGAACTCTGTGGGCACCACAGCCCTGGTAAGTTGGCAGGAACAGGAAGCCTGCAGCCTAGTGAAAATGTTGTTCCAGGGTGCCCTCTAGTGATCCGAGGCACCACTAGGTCAAAAGCCAGGGCAAGAAGCACTTGAACTTCAGCAGGAAGCAGAATCATCTGGGGAGTCTGATAAAACTGTAGATGCCAGGATGCCAAGTCAGCTGGGAGGCCAGTACTTTTAATCAGCACCTCCAGGGATCTGATTCGTGGTCCTCAGATCACACTTTGTGAAATATGACTAGATGACGTCCATCAGAGAAAACATTCCAGATATGCAGTGAGAACACACAATTTCATTCTCCTGCTTGTAGGGATGGATCACAGACTCCTTGCTAACTACTTAAGTGTGGGCTTGAGTGAGACAGAGAGATGCTTAGACCTCTGTGTGAAATACAGCCCAGGACATACAGTATTTTTAGCTGGACCATTGAACAAATGTTTTAGGGAGAAGTGTGTGTCCCCTTCTCTTGATGTCCATTCTTCAATCTAATGGAGAGAAGCCCCTCTCCTCTTTTTTGTGCCCTTCCTGGCAATGGATGCCCAGTTTCTACTGAGCATACACTTCATGGCCAACACCACATCAGACTATTCACATATATCATCTCTTGAAGTCCTGGAATTATCATAGGTGAGGCATTCCTTATACTGTACAAGCAGAGGGAAGGATTGCTGGACAACTGGTTCAAGCATAGGCAACAGCTAGAATTTTTTTCTTGCATTCTGACTTATGTTCTGTTAAGCAAACTCATTAGAAAGATAAAGCAACAAACACATACTTTTTTTTTCAAGGTCACAAATATATGTATTTATATTGAACAAACACATACTTTTATCTCTTGTAGAAAGAGCTAATTCCTGCTCAGGAACCAAATAAACAATGCCCATCAATGATTAAGGAAAAAAAATTGCATCTCTGAATCCCTACCAATACTATTCTTCCTCCTCTTGAAAATTTCAGCTGAAGGTTGCTGCTTTAATTCAGGGCTGTTAGCACATTAAAATGTTTGTTCAACCTTACAAGGTGATAAATTACTCTGATTTGCAGTCTAGTACTCAGGTCTAATTATTTTATGTACTTTTTCATGTACTAATAGCACCTAATGAATTCACTTAAATAGTAAAACCACATTTATTGAGTGTCTACCATTTGTCTGGACACTGAGCTTGTAGAAATAAATATAAAGGAGGCTAGGTAAGGTAGAGTGCCTACCCCATCAGGATCAGAGCCTAGAGGGGACATTATCTATGATGCAATGTGACGAGTATCCTACCAGAAATATGAACCCAGGGCTAGGCAGCATAGGACAGTGACTTCTTTCCATGGGAACCAGAAGATAAATGCCATCACAGAATCACTCTAATATTCTAATAATTGATAAACACTAGAATTTTCATGGGGGACTGGGTAAACCACATTGTTTGTTTTCAAATTATCTTGGACAAAAGAACGATCAAATCTCTGTCCTCAAAAATGACAATGCTAAAAAAGAAAACAACAACAACAAACAATGACAATGCTTTCCTTCATACCTCCCCCTCCCTCGTTACAATATCTTTAAATGAGGTGCTGGCCTGATGCCATCTGATTTCAGTCCTGCTCATTTGCTTCTCGGGATAACTTTAAGCATAGGCTCCAGAGCCCTTAATGAGAAAGCTCATTAAAAAGTCGTCTGAAATAGGGAAACAAATTACATGCACCACACAGCCCACTCTTTTCCTCTTTGTTTCCTTCTCCCCCTCCCAGCATCATAAATGACAAGGTGAAGTGAGTCATCAGGTTGGAAAAAGGCACTGCCTCTTGGGTCTGTCTTTACCTTGCCGCTTTGATGACATTTATCTTGCTTCACTGCAGCACTAAAATGTTGCCCAAACAGCAGGAGGGCCCTGCGCCTGTAATGATGGCCTTGGTAAAGCCTTTGATTGTGTGTGTTTGGGTGGAACATGAGCCTGTAATTGGCAAATGCACACATTTGCCTCTCCCTAGAAAGCTTGTCTATTCCTGGCAAAGGCAGAAGTTTCCTTCCTTCCAGGTGTATCTGTGACCACCTCATGAAGGTTTCCTTGGGAGTCTTGTATCAGGATGGCAATGATCATATTCTGGGCTGGCCCAGGTACAAAGTGTCTTATGAAGTCACTCCTTACCCCTCTCAAATCGGAGTTGCAAGAGATTTTCCGAGCTCAAAAGGAAGTGATGGTGGGGATTGTCCTCTGGGAGGAAGAAATGGGAGGTGGATTTATTTATTTATTTTCTTCCTTCTTGTCTTATCCTGGACTTTGCAAAAGGAACACTACAAAATACCAAACAATCCTTCCACATCTGGTAGCTGGGCAATGGTTGTGGGGAAAAGGAAACACTTCCTGCCACCTTGCCCCTTGGTTTATACAATTTGCTGCAATTGAGGCACTTACAATTAAACACAACACACTGGCTCTTTTCTGTGCTGAGGCAGAAAGACTACATCCTTTAAAGTCAGAAGACTAGGGTTTAGACCCTGCCTTTATTACTTGCTAGCTGTTTGACTCTTGAGAATTTGCAAAACACCTACATCTCAGTGTCTACGGTGTGCCAGCCCCTGAGAATGCTAACACCAAGAAAACAAGAGGAGGGGCTGTGTATGTTTTGAGGAGGTGAGAGGTGGTGAGACCATGGTTATGGAGGGGCTTACAAACCAGAAGCTTAAGCAGATTTTGAGGAAAAAAAGAGCGCCAAGGAGAAGGTAGTGGGAAGAACCTTGGTTGACTCCATGTGAAAGGGGTGGCTGCGAGCCCGAGGAGTAGGCTGAGTAGAAGCAGAGAGGAGCCTGGCTTCAGACGCAGCCAGAAGCCAGGGCCTGTGGAGACTGACAAGCATCCACAGGACTGGGCAAGCAGGAGTTCACTGTGACTTCAGCAAAAACAGTGCAGTGGCATTTAGGGGTAGATGGCAGTGGAGAGTGAATGGAAGAGGAGCAACACAGCTAACCAGTGAGTATATTAACGTTCAGTGGACTTGGTTGTGGGGAGAAGATGAATAGGGGTTGGCTAGAGAGGGATGAAGGAAGATTTTTGTTGTTTAGTTTATAATTGAAACCTGGGCATAGTTATATGCCACAGGGAGGGAGGCAGTGGAGAGGGAAGTTAAAGGAGAGAGATGGGATTAACTGGGGTTAATTCCTACGTTGCAGAGTCCTGAGGATGAAATGACATCCCCTAGGTGAACCCTTTTTGTAAGAAGATATACACATGTGAAGTATGATTATCCTGCCATTGAAATAAAACCTCCAGGTATCACAGCACATGAGCTCACTTATCACTTGGCTGCTGAGATAGGCAAATCTCCCTCTGAGCCTTTTGTGCGCACAGCTTTCCCATTTCCCTTGCCACTGCTTTAGACTTGGAGCTCAAGAATGAATTGAGCCCTCCTTGACATTTCTTCCTGCCAAACAACACAACTCATGGTTTCCCTAGATCACAGCAGGAAGCTGGGGGCTGGTAAGTGAGAAGCATTAGGGGAGGAGACAAGAGCCTACTTATTTTTTTTCTTTTTTTTTCCAATCCATGAGCACAGGATATATTTCCAATTATTGGTATCTTCTTTAATTTCTCTCATGAGTGTCTTGTAGTAAGAGCCTACTTATTGCTAGGAGGTGGGACTCACATCCAGACCTCTTGGAAACTTGCTTTGTCAGTTTCTTAGCTTTTCATCAGATAATTCTGGAGCCATACGGGCCATAAAGTAGGCTGTCTCCTCATGGACATCAGTGGTCCCTTCTTCCATCTCAGTCCATGAACTGCAAGTCACACTAGGGCAGAGATTTCCGTCTGTTTTGCTCACAGTTGTGTTCCACACTGACTAGGTGCCTGATTAATGTGTTAAGTGAATGAACTCACCTACTCATTCAACCTTCCATTGATTCCATCAAAATGAGTATGTACCATGCACCAACTATCAAGTTCACCCGAGGTAAACAGAGGTAAATAATACTTTCTGTCATTTAAAAAAGTATATATTCTGTGCCAGGCTTTAACACAGGTGAATTCATATAATCGCAATCATTTTACAAATGAGGAAACTGAGATTCAGAGAGGGGTCACTTAAATGAGGATATACGGCTGGGAAGTGGTGAAACTGGAATTCCTGACTGTTTGACTCCAAAACCTTTGCTTTTTCTACACCACTTGTTTCTCCAGCTTGATTTCTCAACATTCTCCAGCTCAAACCATAGCTTCAGTCATAACTGACCACTTAAAACTAACTCCTTGAACATGCTACATTCTTTCTCTTGCATTCCTTTACCTGGGCCACACTTAGCTCTGCCTGTTGTCTGATGAATTCCTCCTCATCCTTCCCCATTTCCCCCCTGGAAGGCTTCCCTGAAATGATGCCCTTGGGCTGAGTCCACTGACCTTCCTCTTTGCTCTCACAGCCCCGTTTTGCAGCCTTCTAGCATTGGACATATCACAGGCATTTTTAATGCCTCTGTATGCCTCCTGCTGGATGGTGACAGGGTGAAGGGCAGGACTGTCTTTATAATCAGAGCTGCCATGTACTCACTTAACCTTGTTTAATTCTTACAACTGCCACCTGAGGTGGGTGTTATTATGCTCATTTTACAGATGAGGAAAAAAGAAGTTCAGAGAGGTTAAATAACTCTTCTAGGATCATCTAATTCTAAGGCCCAAATTCTTTTCACTTGACTATACTATCATTAGAACCATCCACAATGCTTATAGCTTAGCTGCTGGGAGAGATAAATAGATAAATACCACTTGAACAATGAGATTAGTGAGCTGATATGGGTTTATACAAAGTTCTTTGGGAGAGCATATGGAAGGGAAGAATTTGTTCTCTCTGGGGGAGGTGGGGTTGGACGGGCTTCATCAAGTTGCCAGAATGCTTAGGAACTTGTAAACCAGTTCCATAATGATGGTTTAAGGTGGAAAATAGATCCCTGTCTCAAATACTGGTGATCAGTTTGGGGGATCATGGTAGCTATTGCCCAACTCGCTAATTTGCTTCCAATTGGGCCACTGGGTACCAGGAATATATATTCCTGCTAGTACCTGCTTAAGTGATGACTGGTAACCAGCAACCCAGCCAGCACACTTCCTCAAAATCCTGTGTGTGTGTGTGTGTGTGTGTATGTGTACCAACTACTTTATTTTTTTAATTGAAGTATCATTGATAAACAATCTTATATTAGTTTCAAATACACAACACAGTGGTTAACAGTTACCCAAATTATTAAATCCTCACCCCAACTAGTATTTGCTATCTGTCAGCATAGGAAGATGTTACAGAATCATTGGCTATATTCTCCATGCTGTGTACGAACTACATAACCACAGTTTTTTTTTTAATATAATTTATTTTATTATCATTAATTTACAATTACATGTGCAATATTACAATTATTAAACTACCCCTTCATCAGGTCCCCCCCACCCACCCCATTACAGTCACTGTCC
>JAVSCE010016738.1:0-121620 GCA_032199065.1 Smutsia gigantea | reverse complement strand
TTATTTCTTAGGTTCTCCTCCATGATGGAGTTGGCACCTAGATAAGTTTGTGTGAAATAGATATCTGCATTTCATAAATCAACAAGATTAGATAAGCCATGGGAGAAACAGCATACCCTAGTTGTTTTGTGCTTATTAGATCTGTGAATATTCCTGCCCTTAACTTTCCTGATATGTTCTCCTAGTAAGTATCCCATACAGGGTCATAGTATCTGTCCTCATCCCCAAACCTCAGACTGATCATTTCTGACATCTAGAAATGGTTTCAGAACCTCTGACTCCATGAATGGCTCCTGAGGTAAAGAGGGTGGTGACCTGAGGTCAAATGCCAAACTCCTACAAACACCAAGTCTGATCACTCACTCTTGCTTCTCTGGAAGCCAGTTGGTCCCTCTCTGAATGACCTAACCACTTCTGGGAACACGTGGGAAGAATGAGAACTGGTTTTCCAACTAACCCTTTGAGATAATCAGAAGACAAAAAGTTAAAGTTCCTGTAAGTTTAATTCCTCTGAAAGAAAAATCTAGAGGAGAGCCCCTAAACACAATCATTTTAATTTTAATTTAAAAAATTTAAGTCGCACCTGCCCTCACTCAAATCAACAATTCATGGGATGAGGCAAGCAGCATCGCACTCTGTTCCCAGAAGACTTTAGAATTCTTCTCTGAACATCTTTAAAAATAGTGTTCATCTGTGTGTAAGAAAATAATTAGAGGACTTCCGGGAAGATGGCGGTGTGAGCAGGGCGGCAGAAATCTCCTCCCAACACTATATTTATCTACGAAAACACAGAAAATACATCTATTCCTAAAAGAGAGACGAGAATACACAGGAAAGCGCACAGCGTGCAGCTACACCCGAGAGCACTCGGCACCCCAAGAGGCGGGCAAGATCCGGAGCCGCGACCCGGCGGGACCCGAGCCCTCCCCCACCCCAGCGCACCGGCGGGAGGAGAGGATTCAGAGCCTGGAGGGAGTGGAAGTGCACCCCGCGAAGTAGCCAGCCCCGGTGATCTGCGCGGGGAGCGCTGACCCACATTGCGCAGTGCAGCGGAGATTGGAGAGACAGAGGGGCAGGATCTGAGCGGGGAAAGCGCCAGGGTGCTTGCAGCCGGCTCCGGGAAGGAAAAAAAAAAGCGCGTTTTCTTCAGCGGTCTTAAAGAGACAGGAGCCCAGTGGAGGAGCCGGATCGCCCCAGCACACTCAGCCCAGCAGGCTGGGAGTCCTGGGGAGTTTCAGACACCTTAGCTGGCGACTGAGGAAGCGTAGCCATACTTAACACTTCTCACTGAGATCAACAGCCTCTTTTTGTTCCCACCGCTGCCAGAGCGATAAAGGGCCCTGCTAAGCGGCGCAGTCACAGCTGTGGAATAGTGGGGCAACAGCGCCACCTAGAGCATTCCCACAGAATCTATGTCCGGTGGGCATTTTATTTGTTTTGTTTTGTTTTTGTTTTTTCTTTTCTTTCTTTTTTTCTTTTTTTCTTTCTTTCTTTCTTTCTTTTTTTCTCTTTTTTTTTCCTCTCTTTTTAAACTCTTAAAGGGCCCAGCTGACATACGTGGCAACTATCAGTGACCAAATTATACAGCCATGAAAAGACAGAGGAATATGGTTCAGACCAAAATCAACCAGACAACCCCAGAGAGGGAGTCTGAAGGGATGGAAATGCACAGTCTTCCTGAAAAAGAATTCAGAATAAAAGTCATAACCATGCTGATGGACCTACAGAGAAATGTGCAAGAGCTGAGGGAGGAAGTGAGGGAACTGAGGAAAGACAATGCAGAAATCAGACAAGCGTTCGACGGGCTTAACAGCAGAATGGATGAGATGCACGAGACTGTTAATGGAATAGAAAACAGAGAACAGGAGTACCGAGTAGCTGAGGCAGAGAGAGATAAAAGGATTTCTAGGAATGAAAGAATATTAAGAGAACTGTGTGACCAATCCAAACGGAACAATATTCGCATTATAGGAGTACCAGAGGAAGAAGAGAGAGAAAAAGGGATAGAAAGTGTCTTTGAAGAAATAATTGCTGAAAACTTTCCCTCGCTGGGGAAGGAAGTAGTCTCGCAGTCCACCGAAGCTCATAGATCTCCCAACACAAGGGACCCAAGGAAGACAACACCAAGACACATAATAATTAAGATGGCAAAGATCAAAGATAAAGACAGGGTATTAAAGGCAGCTAGAGAGAGAAAAAAGATCACCTACAAAGGAAAACCCATCAGACTATCATCAGACTTCTCAACAGAAACCTTACAGGCCAAGAAGAGAATGGCATGATATATTTAAAGTTATGAAACAGAAGGGCCTCGAACCAAGAATATTGTATCCAGCACGATTATCATTTAAATATGATGGAGGGATTAAACAATTTCCAGATAAACGAAAGTTGAGAGAATTTGCCTCTCATAAACCACCACTACAGGATATCTTAAATGGACTGCTGTAGATGGAAGCACACCTAAGGCTAAAAAGATGTCACCAGAGAAAAAAAAATCATAGCAAAGAAAGCAGACCATCCAAATACTAACTAAAGGCAAAGAATAAAACACCTATTATAGAAAGAATGGAGGAGGAGGAATAGGAAGGGAGAGAAATAAAGAAACATCAGACTGTGTTTAAAATAACAAGAAAGTTAAGTAAGATTGTTAGATAGTAAAGAAGCAGCCCTTGAACCCTTGGTAACCACGAATCTAAAGCCAGCAATGGCAATAAGTACATATCTATCAATAATCACCCTAAATGTAAATGGACTGAATGCACCAATCAAAAGACACAGAGTAACAGAATGGATAAAAAAGCAAGACCCATCTATATGCTGCCTACAAGAAACTCACCTCAAATCCAAAGATATACACAGACTAAAAGTGAAGGGATGGAAAAAGATATTTCATGCAAACAACAAAGAGAAAAAAGCAGGTGTTGCAGTACTTGTATCAGACAAAATAGACTTCAAAACGAAGAAAGTAGCAAAAGATAAAGAAGGACATTACATAATGATAAAGGGGTCAGTCCAACAAGAAGATATAACCATTATAAATATATATGCACCCAACACAGGAGCGCCAGCATATGTTAGACAAATACTAACAGAAT
Organism: Smutsia gigantea; assembly: GCA_032199065.1. Taxonomy (NCBI): domain Eukaryota; kingdom Metazoa; phylum Chordata; class Mammalia; order Pholidota; family Manidae; genus Smutsia; species Smutsia gigantea. The sequence continues at coordinate 118,522 of JAVSCE010016738.1, read as the reverse complement.
TAAAGGAGGAAATAGACAGCAATGCATTCATCTTAGGAGACTTCAACACACCACTCACTCCAGAGGACAGATCAACCAGACAGAAAATAAGTAAAGACACAGAGGCACTGAACAACACACTAGAACAGATGGACCTAACAGACATCTACAGAACTCTACACCCAAAAGCAACAGGATACACATTCTTCTCAAGTGCACATGGAACATTTTCCAGAATAGACCACATACTAGGCCACAAAAAGAACCTCAGTAATTTCAAAATATTGAAATCCTACCAACCAACTTCTCAGATCACCAAGGTATAAAACTAGAAATAAATTTTAGAAAGAAATCAAAAAGGCTCACAAATACATGGAGACTTAACACTCTCCTAATTAATCAATGGGTTAACGACCAAATCAAAACAGAAATCAAAGAATATATGGAGACTAATGACAACAACAACACAAAGCCACAACTTCTGTGGGACGCAGCAAAGGCAGTTCTAAGAGGAAAGTATATTGCAATCCAGGCCTATTTAAAGAAGGAAGAACATTCCCAAATGAATACTCTAAAGACACAATTACTGAAATTGGAAAAAGAAGAACAAATGAGGCCCAAAGTCACCAGAAGGAGGGACATAATAAAGATCAGAGAAGAAATAAATAAAATTGAGAAGAATAAAACAATAGAAAAAATCAATGAAACCAAGAGCTGTTTCTTTGAAAAAATAAACAAAATAGATAAACCCCTAGCCAGACTCATTAAGAGAAAAAGAGAATCTACGCACAAAAACACAATCAGAAATGAGAAAGGAAAAATCACGACGGACCCCACAGAAATACAAAGAATCATAAGAGAATCTTATGAGAATCTATATGCTAACAAGCTGGAAAACCTAGAAGAAATAGACAACTTCTTGGAAAAATACAACCTTCCAAGAATGACCAAGCAAGAAACAGAAAAACTAAACAGACCAATCACCAGCGACGAAATCGAATTGGTAATCAAAAAACTACCCAAGAACAAAACCCCCGGGCCTGATGGATTCACCTCTGAATTCTACCAGACATATAGAGAAGAAATAACACCGATTCTCCTTAAAGTTTTCCAAAAAATAGAAGAGGAGGTAATACTTCCAAACTCATTCTATGAAGCCAGCATCACTCTAATACCAAAACCGGGCAAAGACCTCACCAAAAAAGAACATTACTGACCAATATCCCTGATGAATGTAGATGCAAAAATACTCCACAAAATATTAGCAAACAGAATTCAAAAATACATCAAGAGGATCATACACCACGATCAAATGGGATTCATCCCAGGGATGCAAGGATGGTACAAAATTCGAAAATCCATCAACATCATCCACCACATCAACAAAAAGAAGAACAAAAACCACATGATCATCTCCATAGATGCTGAAAAAGCATTTGACAAAATTCAGCATCCATTCCTGATTAAAACTCTCAACAAAATGGGTATAGAGGGCAAGTACCTCAACATCATAAAGGCTATATATGACAAACCCACAGCTAACATCATACTTAACGGCGAGACGCTGAAAGCTTTTCATCTAAGATCGGAACAAGACAAGGATGCCCACTCTCTCCACTGTTATTCAACATAGTACTGGAGGTCCTAGCCACAGCAATCAGACAAAACAAAGACATACAAGGCATCCAGATTGGTAAAGAAGAAGTCAAATTGTCACTATTTGCAGATGACATGATACTGTACATAAAAAACCCTAAAGACTCCATTCCAAAACTACTAGAACTAATGTCTGAATTCAGCAAAGTTGCAGGATACAAAATTAACACACAGAAATCTGTTGCTTTCCTATACACTAATGATGAACTAACAGAAAGAGAAATCAGAAAAACAATTCCATTCACAATTGCATCAAAAGAATAAAATACCTAGGAATAAACCTAACGAAGGAAGTGAAAGACCTGTACTCTGAAAACTACAAGACACTCCTAAGAGAAATTAAAGAGGACACTAACAAATGGAAATGCATCCCATGCTCTTGGCTAGGAAGAATAAATATTGTCAAAATGGCTACACTACCTAAAGCAATCTACAGATTCAATGCAATCCCTATCAAACTACCAACAGCTTTCTTCAATGAACTGGAACAAATAATTCTAAAATTCATATGGAACCACAAAAGACCCCGAATAGCCAAAGCAATCCTGAGAAGGAGGAATAAAACAGGGGGAATTACACTCCCTGACTTCAAGCTCTACTACAAAGCCACAGTAATCAAGACAATTTGGTATTGGCACAAAAACAGACCCACAGACCAGTGGAACAGAATAGAAAATCCAAACATTAACCCAAACATATACAGTCAATTAGTATTTGATAAAAGTGCCTTGGATATACAATGGGGAGATGACAGCCTCTTCAGCAGCTGGTGTTGGAAAAACTGGACAGCTACATGTAAGAGAATGAAACTGGACTACTGTCTAGCCCCATACACAAAGGTAAACTCAAGGTGGATCAAAGACTTGAATGTAAGTCATGGAACCATAAAACTCTTAGAAAAAAACATAGGCAAAAATCTCTTGGACATAAACATGAGCAACTTCTTCATGAACATATCTCCCCGGGCAAGGGAAACAAAAGCAAAAATGAACAAGTGGGACTATATCAAGCTGAAAAGCTTCTGTACAGCAAAGGACATCATCAGTAGAACAAAAAGACATCCTACAGTATGGGAGAATATATTCATAAAAAAACGTATCTGATAAAGGGTTGACATCCAAAATATATAAAAAACTCATGCACCTTAACAAACAGAAAGCAAATAATCCAATTAAGAAATGGGCAGAGGACATGAATAGACACTTCTCCAAAGAAGAAATTCAGATGGCCAACAGGCACATGAAAAGATGCTCCACATCGCTTATCATCAGAGAAATGCAGATTAAAACCACAATGAGATATCACCTCACACCAGTGAGGATGGCCAACATCCCAAACACAAACAACAACAAATGTTGGCGAGGATGTGGAGAAAAGGGAACCTCCTACACTGCTGGTGGGAATGCAAATTAGTTCAACCATTGTGGAAAGCAGTATGGAGGTTCCTCAAAAACTCAAAATAGAAATACCATTTGACCCAGGAATTCCACTCCTAGGAATTTACCCTAAGAATGCAGCAGCCCAATTTGAAAGGACAGATGCACCCCTATGTTTATTGCAGCACTATTTACAATAGCCAAGAAATGGAAGCAACCTAAGTGTCCATCAGTAGATGAATGGATAAAGAAGATGTGTTACATATACACAATGGAATATTATTCAGCCATAAGAAGAAAACAAATCCTACCATTTGCAACAACATGGATGGAGCTAGAGGGTATTATGCTCAGTGAAATAAGCCAAGCCGAAAAAGACAAGTATCAAATGATTTCACTCATATGTGGAGTATAAGAACAAAGAAAAATACTGAAGGAACAAAACAGCAGCAGACTCACAGAATCCAAGAACGGACTAATAGTTACCAAAGGGAAAGGGACTGGGGAAAATGGGCGGGAAGGGAGGGATAAGAGGAAAAAGGGGCATTACGATTAGCAGATGTAATGTTGGGGGGGGCACGGGGAGGGCAGTACAACTCAGAGAAGACAAGTAGTGATTCTATAGCATCTCACTACGCTGATGGACAGTGACTGTAATGGGGTTGGTGGGGGGGACCTGATGAAGGGTAGTTTAATAACCGTAATATTGCACATGTAATTGTAGATTAATGATAATAAAATAAATCATATTAAAAAAAGAAAATAATTAACACTGGTGGAAGGAAATACAGATATGAGACTGATGGGATTAAGTAAAAACCCTGAATTCCTGAACTTGAAGTGGTAGTATCAGTATGAAGTCATGATAGTTTTTTTAAAATTATTTCCACACTCTGCTCATGGAAGAGGCCTAGGAGCAAATAACCAACCCAATAGAATGAGTGCAGAAAGTACTCAGATTATGATCTCTGAATCCTCTTTTCCACCAAAAGGAACCAGGGCTCCTGGGCAAAATGACTGATTCCATACCTGGGGCAGAAAATGACAAGGTATAAGTCCAGGGAAAGGAAATCCCAGGGCAAAATACCTCTAAAACAAAAATCAGTCAAAGGGAGAAATAAAGTTTAAAACCTGTTTATTGCTCACAAAATGCAGTCCAGGACCGTTTCTCTTTCCTGCTCCAGCAGAAGCCAACCAGCCCTCCCTTAACATCTCAGGTTCAGATTAAGTCCTCAGTTGCCCAGGTGATTACCCATTGATATGGAGATGAGTGTCTCACCATCCCTGAGGAATGCCTATTGATAAACAGATGCACTAAAGCCATACTTCTCTCCACCCCTGAGGATGCCCTAAAGCCAGGTGAGATATTCTAGAAATATTACAATTTTACCTATACAAGGTGAGCCTGAATTGTGTTGCATACATGGAAGCAAGGGAACTATCAAAGACTGCTAGATTTGTGTCAGAAGGACTCAGAAGCTGACTTAAAGAGGATCCCCACTAGTCAAAGATGGAACAATTTGAACATCAGTAAGAATAATTACTGTGATGTGTTGAATGTATTTAATACATCAAATGTATTAAAAATCCATAAACTTATTATGATGCATTTAAATTTTCACTGGTCAAAAAAATGCACTGGTCATAGTTGGAGGATATTAGGGAACCAATTTATTATTTTGAAAACTGGAAGATAAAGTAGAAGAATCAAGCACTTAGCTGCTTTCCTATGTAATCTGTATTTAGCCAAGTAGAAGATGAGAAGTTTCTCTGTTTTATAGAGTATTTCAGTGAAATATGTTATAAAGGAATCATATGATTTGACTATCACCAACTTACATTTCCTAAGGGATCTATATAATACTCTATTATTTTATATATATATATATAATCTGTATCATCTCTCTATATATAGGTATATATACATCTATACACATACATATCAATCATATATAATCTGTATCATTGACAGCTGCTTATATCACATAACACAAAAAAGAGACAACTAGGAATTATGTACCTTCTGATGGAAATAGGCCATCTATGAAGTATTCTGACCAAAAAACTCAAATTGGAATCTAAGTCTTTAGATACAACTACAAATTTATAGGACATACAGGGGTCAGAGAAAGATGAAATCAGCAAAATACAGACTATATGGAAACCTCTTCAAGACACTCCAATGAAAGAATTGCAAGGAAAAGAAAAAAAATAGAGGAAGAAGTGCCCTTTAGATTGAAATATACATAAGCATATCAACTGTACAATACCTGGATTTTTATCTGGGTCCTGATTCTACAAATAGTGAACAATTATGAAACAATCAAGGAATTTGAACACAGACTGGATATATAATGATATTAAGGATTGTTAATTTTTTAAAGTATAGTAATGGTTGTGATTATGTTAAAAAATAGTTCTGATATTTTAAAGATTCATGCATATTTATGAAAACATGATTTTATGTTTAAGATTTGCTTAAAAATAACTGACTTTGGGGGAATTGAGGGTTTGGAGGAAATCAGACAGGTTATGAGTTGATAACTGTTAAGCTGGATGATGGTTGTAAGAGGGCTTGATATGTGATTATATTTTTGTACACAGTGAAAATTTTCCATAAACAACAAAGAAAGGATTGATCATTCCCTCTCTTAGAAGACCCGACCATGAACATTCTTGAAAGTGGGTGGCCAAGGAAGTCCTTTGTTCCTGTGGGATGAGGTATGCATGGCCGTAACAGAAGCAGGATGACCCTGCGCTATCTCTCACACCGTATTGAAAATATTTAAAAATAAGCAAATCAAGTAAACATTAAAAAGCAACTTTTTTCAACATCAAATTATTGCCCAATTGTTTGAGGTGGGGGTGGGGGCCACAAAGGACCATGATGTCATGCTCCAGAACACAAAACCTTTTACCCCTGTCTTCATTTAAAACTCAGACCATCTTCACATTTCCTTTTGAGACCAGAAGGATGACCCTGGGCTCTTTCTTGCCCAGCACCTCCCCTTTTTCAAGACTGGCCTCTTTCTTCTCATTTCTCTAAAGAATGGAGAAGAGCAGAAAAACCTGGAAAACATTATGCACCTTTGAAAAAATTAAATACAAACATACTGTGTCAATTTCCCATAGACACTGTACTGTAGCCAGAACATCATTTTATTTTCAGATATATGGAAGAATCTTTTGTTAAATACTCAGCCTAGCACAGCAGGGAGAAAACAGGATATAGTGGAGCCACGGTGTAAATAGATTCCAATCCCTTGGCCCACCCTGACTTTTTTTCCTAATGCCCTGCTCCATCCTGGAATGACAGACAGCGCCAATACGGTGGGTCTTAGAGGTTTTCAAAATTTCCTCCTTCATACAGCCCTGGAATTCTTTACATGCACAAGCTAAATAGAAACAAAACTAAATACATAACAAGTGACTTTTTTATACTTGAAATTTAAAAAGCGTTATTTTCTGCACAGGAAGAGTAATAGACTAAAACAAAGTTGCCCAAACTGTTTTCCTCGCTTGCTGAGCCGCGTATCTTTGTTCTGCGCACTGATTCCTGATCCTTTTGCCCTTTTCATTAATTTGCTAGTTGAACTGAATCTGATTCCTATCCTTTCTGTTAAACCTTCAATCTCTCCTGAGAACCAGGGTCTAGGCTGAGGAAGTTGCAGTTAAAAACAAAACTGAGTTAAAAAAAAAAAAGAGTATTAAATAAACATGCAAAACTTTCTTCATGCCTTCTTTCTTCTCATGCTTACAGGTCCCTCTGAGGTGGCCGCTCTTATGTCCTGCCCTTCACAGATGAAGAAACAGAAGCTTCAAGGGATTACGACAGTAAGAGGCTTGAATGAATTTCTGTTTTATCCCAGTGCTCAAGCCAATCGTCACCAAGATTAACATATTTCATCAGGAAGCTTTGGAAAGACTTAGATATTTATGTTAAAAGTAGCAGAATTTTGTAGGGAGGATGCTAAAGCAGCAAGACACGGCAAGAAAGGGCACAGGCCGCACATATAGGCACACTGTGCACCACACGACTCCGGGGGCGCCATTCACATTGTGGTTTGTGGGAATGGTGCCCTTGAGGTTGGACCCTGGACACTACCTGCAGGGCCACCGGTCCTAAATGGGCATGGGCTTTGAAGTTTAAATGTAATCTTCTATGATCTTTGACCTGAGGAAAGTTGCCTTATTTCCCTAAGCTTCAACTTCCTCACAAGCAAACTGGGGTTGCCAATGAATGCAGAACATACAATACTGCTAAGATGACCTACTCCAATGGCTATTCCAGTGGCTAGGATTACGGCTGACGAGTACCATACCCAGAGAGCAACTTCTCCCAGAGTGCTCTTCCTGGGGTAGAGGGTCACTCCGAATTGGGTTCAGCCCAGTGCTAGGCCGCTTCATCTCCCTCTGACCCTCTAAATGCAGGAGCACTGAGAATTCAGTCTTTGGGCATCACTTTTACCTATATTCCCTCTCAAGGTTACTCATTTTGGTCCATAGCTCAAACACCAGCCAGATAAGCCTGAATTTCTGTCTCCAGCCTTATCCTCTCCTCAAGCTCCAGATTCTATATCCATCTTATGTCCCCACTCGGGTACCTAATAGGTCTGTAAAACTTAACATAAGATACACACAACAAAGCAACAAAAGCAAACATAAACAAGTGGGACTACATCAAACTAAAGAGTTCTGCACAGCAAAAGAAATGATCAACAAGATGAAAGGCAACCTATGGAATGGGAGAAAATAGAAAATATATCTGATAAGGGGTTAATAGCCAGAATATATAAGGACCTCATACAACTCAATAGCAAAAAAAAAAGAAATCCATTTAAAAAATGGGCAAGGACCTGAATAGACATTTTTCCAAAGAAGATATACAGATGGCCAACAGATATGTGAAAAGGTACTCAACACTACTATCTTCAGGGAAATGCAAATCAAAACCATAAAATATCACCTCACCCCTCTTACTCAGAAAGGTTGTTCTCAAAAAGACTAGAGATAACAAGTGCCAGCAAGGATTTGGAGGAAAGGAGACCCTGGTGCACTGTTGGTAGGAAATGGGTGCAGCCACTATGGAAAACACTATGGAGGTTCCTTGAGAAATTAAAAACAGAACTACCATATGATCCAGCAATCCCACTTCTGGGAATATATCCAAAGAAAATGAAATCACTACCTCAAAGAAATTATCTGCACCTCCATGTTCATTGCAGCATTATTCACAACAACCAAGACATGGAAACAAGCTAAACGTCCATTGGTGGATGAATGGATAAGGAAATGTAGTTTATAAATACAATGGAATATTATTAAGCCAGTAAAAAAAGGAGGAAATACCGCCATTTGCAACAACACAGATGGACCCTGAGGGCATTATAAAATAAGTCAGTCAGAGAAAGACAAACATTGTATGATCTCACTTACATGTAGAATCTAAAAAAGAAAAAAAAACCATAACGCACAGAAACAGAGGTTAGAATGGTAGCTGCCAGGGGTGGAGGAGTGTAGGAAATGGGTGAGAGTGTTCAAAGGGTAAAAACTTCCAATTAAAAGATGAATTAAGTCCTGGGGGTCTAATGTACAGCATGGTGACTATAGTTAATACTGTATTATCTACTTGAAAATCTCTAGAAAATAGATAGTAAAAGTTCTCAAAACACATACACACACAAAAGGGAACCACATAATGTGATATAATGAACCTTACTGTGATAAGCACTTCACAACATATATATATCAAATCATTAAATATCAAGATATCAAATAATTTAAGGTGCTGTACACCTTAAAAATGTACACAATGTTACATGTCAGTTATGTATCAGTAAAGCTGGAAAAAAACAAACACAGTCAAATGAAAAAAAAAATCCAGAATGGAACTCTTCTTTCCACCCCAACCTGCCCTTCTCCCAGTCTTCCCCCACCCTGTAAAAGGCACCCAGCTGCTCAAATCAAACCCAAGTCTTCTTGACTCTGACCTTCAATACTGATCCTTACTGTGACCTATTCTCCCTGCCTCCACTTGCTGCTCTTCCGTGTGTGTGTGTTGATGGGATTCCTGAGTTAAATTTGTTACTCACCCAGAGAAACTGTTTGGTCTTTCAGTACGTGGGATCCACTTTTCCTTTTATAATAGTGTCATCAGGGGTGGGCCCTGAATACTAAACTGCTTTTATTGCTCTCAGTCACAAACAGATCCAAACACTTAATCTTTGTCCTGCCTTGACTACAAGCATCTTGAACGAGTTTGTCTCTTCTCACACCCTTTACTTCTTCGCAAACCACTCTATTCCACCCTTGGTATTTTCACTCACTTAACACCTTATTGACACTGCTCTTGATAAGGCCACCAAAAACCTCCTAACTGTCAAATCAGAAGCATTAGCTCTAGACTTAATCATACTGGATCTCTCTACTCATTGGAAATTGCTTATCTTTCCTTCTCCTGTGGACCCTGCGGCCCCCGAGCCCTGCATTTCTCCCATGCTCTGGCTGAAAGGTGTCAGATGTATTTGGTGACTCTCTCTTGCCAATGGGTTTCAGCCCTGGGCAAGTTCACTCTTGATTCGGTGAAACCAAAAAAAGACAATAAAACATTCTTGAGGTGAACCGGTTTATACCCAGCTTGAGTCTCACGGTGGCAGGTCAAGCGCTAGAATCCTGTCCGTCTCAGGGCAAGTCTGCATGCAGCAAGCTGGTTTCTGCCTCTGGGCCTCTCCAACCCCAAAGTCGTCTCAGTTTCTGCCCTGGGCCCTGCCACCACTTCAGTCTCTGCTTTCCTGCAGCCCAGAGCATGGGGTGGAGCTCTTTTTATAGAGTCAGTAATAACATATTGCCCACACATATGCAGTGGGCCAGTCGACCAGGACGAGGTGAGAATCCTGGCCATAGGAACTTTCATTTTCTCTACATTCTCCTTGAAGACTTCACCTTTAATCCTCCTCTTTACTCATTCTGCACCAGTGGTTCTTAAACTTCTTTTCAAGGATACTTTTGGAAACATGCTATGAGACCCTCTTCCCTGAAAACAAAAAAATAAGCCTATATTCTTAGATACACATTATTTAAAGTAATTTCAAGAGGCTTCCTCACAGTCTGAAGTCAAGCTAGACTCTGAGCTTTCTCAACTTGGGGGATGCCAACTGCTCCTTGGCCTTTAAGTGTCACCTATATGTTGACAGCTTTCAAATGTGTACCTTGAGCAGCAACCATTCTCCAAAACCCTAATCTTGCATCCCCGATTTTCAGCCAAAACATCTGTTTATCCCAGAGTAGCTATGGTTGATGTGTCCAAAATTGGCCTGACCATCTTGCAGCCCCTGTCTGATTTCTCCTCCAGGTGTATTCATTACCATTTGCCCCAATCACCAAAAAGAAATCTGCTGTACCTTGCCCTCTGTCTTGCCAATGGGTTTCAGCCCCGGGAAAGTTCACTATGGATTCAATATGACCAAAGAAATTGACAGCAAAATGTTCTTTGGGGTGAAAGGGTTATACCCAACTTTATTTCCAGGTGGCAGGTCAGTCACTAGAATCCCGTTCACTCAGAGCGAGTCTGCATACAGCAAGCTGGTCTCTGCCTCTGGGCCCCTCTGTCTGCACAGCTGTCCCACATAGCCATCCTCTGGGCCAGTGGATAAAATGAGAGTTCCTGTGGCCAAGGTTCTCACCTGGCCCTGGTTTACTAGCTCACTGCACACCTGTGGGCAATACATGGCTGTTGACTCTATATAAAGAGTTCTGCCCAGTGCTCTGGGCGTGACATGGTGGCACGGCTGCAGGAGAGCAGAGCAGAGGCTGGAGTGGTGGCAGCGCTGAGGACGGCTGTGCAGGATGGCTGTGCAGACAGAGGGGCCCAGAGGACAGCTGTGTGGGATGGCTGTGCAGACAGAGAGGCCCAGAGGATGGCTGTGCAGACAGAGGGGCCCATGGCTGTGCAGCAGAGGGGCCCAGAGCTGTGTGGGATGGCTGTGCAGACAGAGAGGCCCAGAGGATGGCTGTGCAGACAGAGGGGCCCAGAGGACAGCTGTGTGGGATGGCTGTGCAGACAGAGAGGCCCAGAGGATGGCTGTGCAGACAGAGAGGCCCAGAGGATGGCTGTGCAGACAGAGAGGCCCAGAGGATGGCTGTGCAGGCAGAGAGGCCCAGAGGATGGCTGTGCAGGCAGAGAGGCCCAGAGGATGGCTGTGCAGGCAGAGAGGCCCAGAGGATGGCTGTGTGAGATGGCTGTGCAGGCAGAGAGGCCCAGAGGATGGCTGTGTGGGATGGCTGTGCAGACAGAGAGGCCCAGAGGATGGCTGTGCAGACAGAGAGGCCCAGAGGATGGCTGTGCAGACAGAGAGGCCCAGAGGATGGCTGTGCAGACAGAGGGGCCCAGAGGACGGCTGTGCAGACAGAGAGGCCCAGAGGATGGCTGTGCAGACAGAGGGGCCCAGAGGATGGCTGTGCAGACAGAGGGGCCCAGAGGATGGTTGTGCAGACAGAGAGGCCCAGAGGATGGCTGTGCAGACAGAGGGGCCCAGAGGCAGAGACCAGCTTGCTGCATTCAGACTTGCTCTCAGTGAATGAGATTTTAGTGACTGACCTGCCACCTGGAAATAAAGTTGGGTATAACCCTTTCACCCCAAGAACGTTTTGCTGTCAATTTCTTTGGTCACACTGAATCCATAGTGAACTTGCCCAGGGCTGAAACCCATTGGCAAGACAGGGCCTCTCTGCACAGTTGCCCGCATAGCCATCCTCTGGGCCTCTGTCCTCGGTGCTGCTACTGCTCCAGCCTCTCTTCTGCTCTTCTGCAGCCTTGCAGCTGTACCACCGTGTCACACGCAGAGCACTGGGTGGAGCTCTTTATATAGAGTCAACAGCAATGTACTGCCCACAGGTGTGCAGTGAGCTAGTCAACCAGGGCCAGGTGAGACTCCTGGCCACAGGAACTCTCATTTTATCCACACCCTCCTATTGCAGCTTCCCAGGTTCCTGCCCTTTCCATCTCTCACCTGGGTTATTAGGGGTGTCTCCTATTTGGTCTGCCTGTCTCCCACATTGTCCTTTTCAAATCCACCTTCTACACTGCAGCTATTTATCTCCACCGACCTCCTGCGTTGCATAATTAGGCAGTACTTCCCCAAGTGTGTTTCCCAGAATATAAAGTCTATGTGATGTAACCAGTGTTCTATGAACAAAAAATGTCTTCATGGCCAGTTGAGTTGGAGAAAAGTGTGAAAATTAGGTTTAATTACTTCTGAGAATCTTCAATATGCTAAAACACATTTTGGAGCTCCAGCTGGTGGGGAAGGAAATAAAGTTTTGTCAAACTTTTTGACAACAAAAGCCTAGTGTTCTTTGGAACATACTTTGGATATGGCTGGTCAATGAACTGAAATTTAATTTTCTTCCAATTTCCAGCTGCTATTCTTTATAATGTAGACAGTGGGAGGGCAGTAGTATGACAATCTGGATTCAGGAAGCCCATGGTTTAAATTTCAGCACAAGACATTTGGTCAAATTATTTAACCTCTCAGAACATGTGCTGGCTTGTCTCCATGTGCCCCTCAGAAGGCTGACCTCTGTAGGCTGTACCACCAGGTGTCCCTGCCCCCTGGCTTCCAAGTGGGTTTGGCCAATGGAAAACAGTGGTGGGAGACGAGTGAGTGGGAGCAGGGGGAGAACGAAGGGCAGGGTGGTCAATCCCCCTCTACTGCTTTGCTGTACTGCCATGTTTGACCCTCTCCTGGCCCCAGCTGGCTCCTGTCCTAGCTAGCTCTCCCTCCTGTTTCCCTTTAGACCTATGGGTGCTAATGGCTTCCAGCTGTTCCTAATCCCTCACGGCTTCATCATCTCTTGTTAGTTCCTTTAACTCTCTTCACACTTCTGTAAACAGCCCACTCCTTAAACTCTTCAGTTAAGCCCCCTGAACAGGCCATCTGTTTCCTGCTGGACCCCTGACAGTACAGGACTTTAGTATCCACACAAAATGAGGGCTGTAACACCCACCTCATGGCTGTTGAAAGCATTCAGTGAAAGTGCTTGAGGTGTGAAGCACCCAACACAAGGCCTGGGACACAGCAATTCCCACTGAATGAGAGATGACTTCCCTGGTCCTGCTCCCTTCTGCCTGTCCTCCAAACAGTCACATACTCAGGGATCTTCTGGCTCCCTTGCCAGTGACCCAGGTTGAAGTAAGTGGAGGGAAATAATGCCAGGCTCCAGGCTGAGGGTACAAAGCTGCCACAGAAACCCAGGCTCCAGCCAGCAGCCACAGACCAGGGCTGACCTGTGGGTCCCATTACAGGCCCTGGAACAGATGGCCCTAACAAGGACTGGAAGAGCGAGGGTCAGGGCATCTCTGTGCTCAGCATTCCTCTTGGAAGAAAGCTGCCTCTGTGCTGGGCCCAGATGGTCTGTGCCCCCACACTGGCCAATTGTTCCCCAAGGAGGAAATCTTCCAATTCCAATCTACTCCTTGTCCCCATTAAAGAGATCAAGTGGCCTGGATGGGGGCTGCTATTTGGAAGGGAAGGTATTTGAACTAGGATTTCAGCACATTTCCCAACAAGCATAAATCAGGGACATTTTTAAAGGGTGCTAATAGAAATAATACGTAAGAGAATATTTAGAGAGTCTGCAGGTAGGTGAACTGTTTGTTAGGAATCACTTGAAATTAGTGTATTCAGTAAGTTGGACAAGACAAGCTTGGCTAGTGGCACGTAATGAGTATGAAATTCCATTTTGTTTTCTAACCATCCTTTTAAATAGATTCAGTGGGAGAAATTCTTCCCTTATCTCTTGAAAACACAGGGCGTATTTTGGATCCCTCTTAAAACTGGTAGAACATAGTCTAATTCAGAAACAAAACCATCCAGCATTATGCACCACTTCAAACTTTAATCAAAGGCAAGCCTTCTTACCACCCAGGAACTATCTGGTAAAGACAATGTCTACCAGGACTGCAATGTACCCAATGGCAAAGGAGCTGGCCGCAGGAACTTTGAGCCCTCCAAACACCCGGGGGCCTTAGAGAGTTCGAATAGGAAATTTTTCCTGGCTCCTGGGAGCACCCATACTGGTCTACCACAGGATGGCATGACTAGGAGAAATGGCTCCAGTGCCAAAATAAGGGCACAGAAAGAATCCCAGAGCAAGGTGAGAGCTGGGGCCCCCCTTGGAGGGTGAGCAAGGGAGGTGTCATGTCCCCCTCTCCCTGGGGCTCCTTGCCTTCCCAAGGTGGGGCCAAGGGCCCTGGGCCCCTGAGGCTGTCCTGGGGGTGAGGGGAATCTAGCTTGGATAGTACCGGATGCCTGATTTCAAGTAGTCCAGGGGAAATGGGGATTTTAATTCTCAACAACCCATAGTAAATGCAAGCTGGATGGTGGGATTTAAAAAGGAGAGGTTGTCGCAAAGTAGGAGCCAATTGAAATGTCTCTACCCTCCAGGACACTCTTTAGGACTGTCTATGGATGCTGAACAGGCTGCGGCAGAGCTCCAGAAGTTTATTTGAGAACTGCAGGTCTGCAGAGACAGTGAAATCGCAAGTCTAAGCCAATCTCCCTGGGTCAAGCGAGGATACAGGTAGGTCATGAATGGTATCCAAACACCTGGGTTGGAGCAATTTGGGAGGACAGGCTATATAGGAAACCCTGGCCCAAGGCTGGCCTGAGTTTTTACTAGAGCTAGGGTGAGGGGGTAGTGGTCGCAGCCCTTCCAGTTAATGCCACCCTTTTTAACTCCCATCACCAGACCCACTCCCTGGAGCCCCTACTGGGGCAAGCAGAATAATGGCCCCTGAAACACATCCATATCTTAATCCCTGGCAGCTGAGAATATGTTACCTCACATGGCAAAATGTGTCTGCGATGTGGTTATATTAAGGATCTTGAGTTGGAGAGATTATCCTGGATTATCCAGGTGAGCAGGTCATTATAAGAGGGAGCAGGAGTGTCAAGTCAGGGATATGACAACAGAAGCACAAGTCGGCGTGAGGCAACTGCTGACTATGAAGGTGAAAGGGGGCCACAAGCCAAGGCACATGGGCAGCCTCTAGAAGATGGAAAGGCAAGAATTCCCCCGTACAGCCTCCTTCAGCCTAGTGAAAGTGATTTCAGACTTTTGACTTCCTAAACTAAGATAATCCATTTGTGCAGGTTTAAGCCACTATGTTTTTAAATTGTTACAGCAGCAAAATGGGAAACAAATGCATGGTAAGAGAATGTTGAGATGATTCTTCTTTCAGGCTCCTAAAGCCCCAGTTAAAAATAACCCTGAGGAAACAACAGCTCCCCACCCCACTTCTGTTCAGTGATACAGTTTGACTGCAGAGGTACCATTTCTGAATCTGGAAGTTTCAGGGCTCTTCACAACCAGACTTAAGTCACTGTGAGGGACACCACAGGGTGTCTCGGTGCTGTGCATGGTGGTCCCATTCATGCTGACAACCAATTCTACAGTGGATGTATTTTTGGGATGTCAGAGGTCCCCCTTTGGAGAGAAAGCCCCTGACGGAGGCTTAGGTAGGGCATTAGTTAAAGATCATGGTGGTTCATAGGGTGATGGTGGGAATAAATGACCAGTCTACAACATTTCTATATAAGAAACATTGCAAATGCTAAATGGTATTCACGTATCCCTGGAGAAAGATATTAGCATCTGGAAATACTGGGGATAAAAATATATGTCCGCCTAACATCAATACTCAATGTTAATATTGTTAGACCTATGTATTAGTCTCAGCTGAACCTTGCAGTGCCTTATGATTAACTTTATCATACAACTTTTTGTTTTCTGTCAAGTTCATGATTGCTTTGATTTTGTTTGTTTAGTTTTCTAGATAATCATCACTATTTAATTTTCAAACTTTCAGGCTGAGGTCTAAATCTCTCAAGGTGTTCAAGCACGGGAGGCAATCGCATTTCTCCTGAGCCCCTCCATCCTCCTGCTCCCCTCTGGCCTGCTTCCTCTCTAGGCTGACTGTAAGGGCCCTTGTGCGGCATCAGCTCTGCTTCGGGACTGAGAGTACTAGATTGGCTGAGAGGTGACTGAAAGGAATCTGCCCAGCAGTGTGCACCAGTTCAGATTTTTTCCTGAAAGTATTTGTAGCCTCAATTCATACAGGGAACCGTCAATCATATTGTATTTAATCCCAAACCCTGATCAATCCCGAACATTTTTTATCTGGTAGCAAGTCAGATGCATCTGGCAGGATCTCAAGGTGATGTAGATGAACACAGACCTGGGAAGAAGCTGTTAATGGTGCCCTGACAGCAGCCCTGGCTCCTACTATACAAGGGCCCTCGAGTCACACCAATGCCTGGCCTATCACCCCAAAGGGGGGAGTGTAGTGGGGACTTTGGCCCAAGAAGGGAGCCACACATATTTGAAACCGATATAAGATTGTGTATCAACGACACTTCAATAGAAATACATTTAGAAAAAAAGAAGGGAGCTGTAACTTCAACTGCATTCCTGACACCCGATAAAGAAATTGGATTACAAATTTAAAATGATGTCATGTTGAATAATTTTTTCCTAGTTTCCCAATTTCTTAGCCAATTGTTCTAGATGGAGCATGTGTTCTCAAATGGGGGTGACTAAATTTTAGATGTTACAATGGCTCTTGGTCCCCCAAAAGGTGACAGTATATAAACAGATATACAGTATATCTGTGATATTAACATTTTACGGGGATGAAAGTGATTCAGAAACTTGATCTAAAAAGTTCATTAGGAGAGCAATAACAAAAAAAGTTGAGAGATGCTGTTCTAGAGTAAATTGGTTCTGATGATTGATCTCTTCCTAATGTACTTTTTTCTTCTTTTTTAAATTTATTTTTATTGAAGTATAATTGATATACAATCTTGTAGTGGTTTCAAATATACAACACAATGAATCAACAATTACCCATATTATTATATTTTTTTAATTAAGGTATCATTAATATACAATCTTATGAAGGTTTCACATGAGCAACATTGTGGTTTCAACATTCACCCTATTATCAAGTCCCCCCCGCCACCCCAGTGCAATCACCATCCATCAGCACAGTAAGATGCTATGCAGTCATCACTTGTCTTCTCCCTGCTGTACTGCCTTCCCCGTGACCTACTTATATTGTGCATAATGTACTTTTTAATGTATTTTATTTGATAATTACAATTTGGGTCAAATGGAAAAATGGATTGTTTTCTGTTGTCTTCATGATTGGAAAAATAATTCCTACAAAGCCTGCTTCTTATCAAGACCCTTCAATAATCATGGAAGTCATAGCCCAGAAGTGGAGGTAGAAATCAAGAACCCTGGGGCTACCTATTAGTAGTTATCCAGGTTTATAAAAGCCAGAGAGTGGGGGGAAACCTTGTGTATGAAATTCATCCAGGCATAAGATGAGAGGTGGGCTGTACTTGATTCCAGGACCACGTTGTGGGTGAGCCTACTTGTATTCTTAGCAGCTTCCTGGAACATCTTAGTGGTAATACATGGACTCCTTTCGTCATAAGATGTGGATTCTATGGGTGTGGCCTAAGGACCCTAGTAATCAGCTATACCACTGCCTTTGAAAATATTATAGTAAAAATTTAAAATAACTGTATATAACCAGCTGTTGGGGCAAACTTGGGAACCCTGGGGACAAACACTGGGCAGCTTGAATCTGTTAACTGTTAGAAGAAGGGGGTCAAGCTGTGCTTAAACCACAGAGGTCAGCAAAATTTTTATGTCAAGAGCCAGATAGTAAATATTTTAAGCTTTGCTGAACACTTGGTCTCTATCAGAACTGTTCAACTTGGCCTTTGTAATGCAAAAGGAGCAACGCACCATTCATGGATAAATGGGCATGGTTGTGTTCCAGAGCAATTTTATTTACAAAAACAAGCAGCAGGCAAATTTGGCCTTCAGGTCATAGTTTGCTGACCCTTGCTCAACTATATTACTTGCCATTTGCAACCATGGAGTTTACTTTCTTTGAAAGGGTGTCTCTGTCATCTGTGGAAACACCTATTGGAATGTCCTGGTACTTCTCCTGACGGAAACTGAGCAGAACAAGAAACTGGAAGCTTCAGTTGAGGGCCCAACATGACGCTAATATTCCTTAGCAAAAAGTCCAGTTTGCAGTACCGTTCTTGTGGCAGACACAAGGTGGTGGGAAGTTTATTCCTGGACCACTCAACCTCAGGGTTCCTGATAAACTGACTCATGGATGAATGTTCCTTCCCAAGCTCACTGATGGACTGTGGAAAACTGCTAGCGGAACTAGGTGGGATTGATTTCAGGAGGCTGAGGTCTTAGTGGAAAACTATACACCCTACTCTCTGATAGAATCCTTGTGAAATCCTGTGCCCATGTGATTGCTGTATATACCCCTCCAAAAACTACATAACTTTTCAGCAAGTTCTAAAGTGAAAAAGAGGATCTGTGACAACTGGAATCCATAGCCTTTTGGAGGGTATTGGCTCTAGAATGAACAAAGGGTAGGTTCAATGGCTCCCTTGGTTTATCCCACATGCTACAGAAGAGTTCCTGAGAAAGACTTGTGTTGGGTCTAGGAGTAGTAAATAAAAATCTGCATATGTGAACTATGATAGAACAGAGAGCCAAAATGTAGCAAAGCATAACCATATGCGAGCTAAATGACTGTAAAGTAAGCTTTGGAAGGACCAAGAAACATTGTTTTGTAAAACTGGAATGCTAAGAGCTGGTACATGAAGCCCAGCCTCAGAAGAATATGTTGTTAAAAAATGACCCACTCACCACCTTTGGGTCCACCCTAGATGAATAACTTGCATCATCCCACGGCAGAATTTGATTTTGAATTTAGATGAGCCTAAACTGATTAACCATTTCCAAAAATTAAATGAGCAGACAGGGAACCACAGGAGCCTGTGTTCACAAGGCAACATTTACTTTCCACAGGAAAACATAGAGCCTCTGAAATATGTCCAGTGACTGATATGGGAGCACCCTACAGTTTATTATTAAACCAAAGTGAGAATTAAATATAAGCTTGAGAATTGTTGGTGGATTATGCTTCAGAGAGGATGAATCCAACCAATGTCATAAATCTTGGAGATTCCACACATACAGATGGAAAGTGATTATGTCATTAACTTTAATCATGTGGGTTTGTGTGTTTTCCCCTTCATGACTGTTCTAGTGCCCCCTTGGCAGATAGTATTGAGAGAATTGTTTTAAAAGCTATTAATAGAAATTTATTTAAAGGATGGCTAGTTAATCTGTTAAAACCTAATGTTTTGTATGTTCATTTAAAAAAAATTCTTTATTGAGCACTGTATGGTTGAACTATGTGTCCCCCACATTCCAATTCATGGTTGAAATCCTAAACTGCAGTTCCTCAGAATGTGACTCTTTATATTTAGGACTTTTAAAGAGGTAATAAAGGTAAAATGGGGTCATTGGAGTAGGCCCTAATCCAGTGTGACTGGTGTCCTTATAAAAATAAATCAGGACACAGAGAGATACACCAGATACATGCAGGCACATTGGAAAGACGCAGCAAGAAGGCAGCCATCTGCAAGCCAAGGAGGATGGTCTCAGAAGAAACCAAACCGGCTGACACATTGATCTTGGACTTCCAGCTTCCAGAACTGTGAGAAAATACATTGCTGTTGTTTAAGCTACACAGTCTGTGGTATTTTGTTATGGCAGCCCTAGAAACTAAGATAAGCACCTACTTTGTGCCAGGCACCCACTGGGGACACAGTTGAAAACAAGACAAACCTACATAAAGGGAAAGACAACATAATTCAATAAACATTAAGCAGCAAGAAAGTCTCTGCATGGTTGAGCACATATACTCTGGAGGCAGAATGCCTGAGTTGGAAACTCAGGTGTAACACTTACAAACTTTGTGACATTGGGCAAGTTATTTAACCTCTCTGTACATCCATTTTCATAAGTGTAAAATAGGGACAATAACAGTGCTTAATAATACTTAATAATGGTATTTAATAAAAATAGTATTTAAGTCATAGGTTGTTATAAGGATTAAAATTTAGAGCCTCAGAACAGAGAATATTCAATAAATGTTAGTTATTGTTAAGAAAAATAGGGAAGGCTAGGGAACAGAGAATGGTAAGGGTAGTATGTTAGAAAAGGTGATCACAGAAGAACGTTCTCTGGAGATGTTTGAGAAGAGGCACAGTGAAATGGGTGAAAGAACCATGTGGAGATCTAGAGGAAGGGTATTCCAGGCAAAGGGAATAGCTAGTGCAAAGGCCCTGAGGCCAGAACATATTGAGTATGCTTGAAGAACAACGAGGAAGCCAGTGGCTGGAGAGGGACCCAGGGCAGCATCTGTATATTACTAATGATACAGTGTGTACATGCCAATATTGGTATTAAACTACACTAATGTGAAGCCATTACTTTGATGGGCTAAGCTGATGAAAATAGGACCCTTATGTGACAGCAGTATAGTTGGGGACATTATCAAAAGCATAAAATTGTTAGTTCAACATGAAGAAGTCATAAGGTTGTCAGCATCACCTGTGTCTTTCTGGCCATGCTGGGGGCTGAGACAGGTTAACCTGCTAGGAGCTGAATTTCTCCAGCCTGGGAAGGGGCAGACAACTATGTAGCAGACATCCTGTGGGGTTAGTGAGTGATGTATCAGACAGGGACCACCTGTCTTTCAAATGAACAGCTGGACTGCTAAGTGACACTGACACTTTCACATTTCCCATCGGCCCATCAACGTGGCAAACCTGAGACCAAGAACCTCCCTACCCAGCTTCCACAGTCAGCGGTGAGGGGCCACCAATTCCACCTGCCTCCCCTTCCCACCCCTGTCTCACCCCTACTGGCCTTCATAGTCCCATGCAGCCCGGGCAAGTTCCTTTCCCTTCTTGGTCCTTGTGAAGCCCCATCTGTGGATATGCCTAGCCTAGTCCCGCCAGAGGTGTGCATTGTGAGGAGGAGGGGAGGTGCCAAGGGCCGCACTTAGGCCCTTGTCTCTGACAAATATTGCAGTGTGTGCATTTATCTATCATTGCACATGTCAGCTTGTTGGTATATCCATGAGTCTGTGCTGGGGGAGGGGAGGACAGGAAAGCCTGTCTTATTTAACAGTGTGTCCCAGCCCCTAACACTGAGCCTAGCACAGATGAGCACCCAACCAGCAAAGGGTCGTGAAGGTAGGTTCAGGACTCAGAACTTTATCCTTAGGCAACTGGAGCTTTGAAGAGGCTCCTGAGATCCCCCAGACCTGCGGCCTGGAGTGACCCAGAGTCTTTTGTAACTGACTGAGATAAAGAGTGAGCGTATGTGGTCCCAACTGGATGGCTTTTGTTTTGCTTGATTAATGCTTTTAAAGAATAGAGCCTGCAAAGAGAGGCTCACGGTTCTCATTCTCAGATTATTTCAAATTCCAAATGCACGGGATCTGAAATTTTTGAGCCCTCTTAAATTTGTATACTCTTTGAGACTGACTGGTGACAAAAATTAGTCTTTCTGTCCCATCTCCTCTCCCTCTGCCCCCAGCTCAGCCATGATTCCATCATCCGGGCTGGAGCAGAAGCCTGAGAAGAGGCTGGGCTTCCCCCGTGTGCTTGCAGCTGAAGTCACCATGTCTGTGTGCATGTTTTCTAGGACAATGACTCTTCAGTTTGCAAATGATGGTCTCCATACATGCAGCCCTATGGGCAGTCAGAAACACAGGCCCCGCCATATAATTTCTGAAATAATTAACTGGTAATACTTGGTGCCAGGGAAACCAAAGGGCCCGGTAGGATGAACACTAATGTGAGGGGGAAGGTCAGGCAGGCCAGTGCTGGGCCGATCGAGGACGGCTACCCCTCATCTGGCCCCAGAGGAATTTGATCTCCCAACAGCCAGGACTGTGCAGACACCCCTGGATTTAGCACAGCGGAGGAAACTTCATGGTGACCTGGGAGAAAGCCTGGAGTGGGTTCAAGGGAGAATAAACAGAGAGGGAATGAACAGTGAGGACTGATTATTTTTTCAAGAATTCTGATGCAAAAATTAGTAAAGAAATGGGGTAGTAGTGGGGAGAGGAAGAGCTGGGATTGATACAAGACGGAAGATGGAGGAAATAATGGCACAACTGCGTGTTCATGGAGAGTAGAGAGAGTAGAAATAACAACATTAGAAATGGATGGAAGGCTTTCATGGATTGAGTTGGGATACTGGAGGCAAAGAGCTGGAAATTACAGTTGAGATGGTGAAAAGCCCGGACACTATCTTTAATTCATAGAAAGGTTACCTGTGGAAGAGGAATGATCTGACTTCCAGAGTGAGGGCTCCTCTTAAATTATTCTGAGAAGGCTTCTAGTTCAATGGAGGACCATGCGGGTGAGAGCCATGCCCTGTGGATGGCTGAGTAGTGAGGCTGTAACACCTAGGTCCCCAAGGTTCTGTGAAACAGAGCCACTGTGTCAGCTCCAGGACTTGGGTGGAGGAGAGAACCATCTCCTCCCTCACTTAAGTTTCTGTTATTTTGGTTCTCAGTTCTTTGCTCCTGATCCTATGTAATTCACACAAAGGGTTTAGCCTAGCGCCTGGTACATAGCACTAAACAAGTATTTGCTTCAAAACTACAGTGAAATAGTATTAATATCTCCATTTTATATAACTTCAGGTCTGTCTAATTCCACACCTTCAAACACTCCCCTAAATGACTTCACATTCTGATAGACTGCCACTCTTTCCTTCCCCTTTTCTCTGCAAATTATTGATTAAACCACCCAGGCAAAGAAACTAGCTGAAGTGTCTAGAGTCCTAACCAACAGAAGTTGAGTAAAATACTAACAGTATTTATTTTTTGTACTTATAACATTTACTACTCTGCCCTCCCTATCCATAATGAATGCCCAGTACCACCTTTTTCCATCCCCAGGTCAACATCTTTTGGAAAACAGCAGGCTTAAAGACGGGCCAACACTATGATGTGAGCGCCACCTAGTGCTGAGAAACTTAAAGGCACTCAGATCTTCCTAATGAATTGAAGGTCCGAGGCATTACCGTACTTGCCCCAGAGATCCTTCAGGATAAAATTTAGGTGATAACTTACTCCAGTTAGCTAGTTAATAAGTTAAAACTTGAAAAGTTCCCTTGAACTTTTAACTAGTTCATTTGTTAACTGGTCAAATAATTTGTGTACATTCTCCCATTTAACTAGAAAGCTCTTTTAGGTTTTAAAATTTAAATTATGTTACTTTAATTCCGATTGGTGAAAGTGATTTGCGTTTCTAAGACAAGTGGGGTGGGCTTGCATTTATGAGTGAGAACATAAAACTTCAATTCCTCCTTCATAGATATGGGGGATAGAGAGTTTAATAAAATTATATTAATAGAAATCAATAGTAATAAAAATATAATAATGTTAAGTGTTGAAAATGGAAGTCTATATGAAGAAAAACCAGAAAGAGGACTGAACAGTTAGTTTGTGTGAGATGCTGCAAAGGTAACCTTTGAACTACAGAATGTCAGAACATGTGGGTATTTATTCATTTGTCCATTCACTTATTAAGTGCCTACTGTGTGCACAAAGATAAATCATACACTGTTCATTTTCTAAAAGAGCCCACACACTTTTGGGCAGGTATATAAACAAATTATTTCCCCCACCTTTATATAAAACTAGAATAAAATTTGATCATTTGGAGTGGAAATATACACAGCAAGAGACCCAGATACCTATGTGTACAAAGAACTCAATACCCAGATATTCATGAAGTTAAACAGGTTGTAAGTTGCCCTACCAGATATTAAGATTTATTTCAAAACTGTGGTAATTGAATAGGAAACAAATAAGAAAATCCATAAACATACTCATAATATGTCAACTAGATATATGACAGAGGGGTACTACAGATCCCTGTGGTAAGGATGAACTATTTAATAAATAGGCTGGGATAACATTTTATCCAAAATACAGAAAAAATAAATAAAATTGGGTTCATGTCTTAGATCATATACAAAAATCAATGAAAGCCAAATGTAAAAATTTTTTAATGTTTTGAAGAAAATATTGGAAAAAAATATTGTTAACCTCAGGATAGAAAAGGATTTTTTAGTTGCAAAAAAAAAAAGACAAATCATAAAGAAAATGACTGATATATTTGACCATGTTAAAATTAGGAACACCATCCATTAAAACAAAATAAAACATAAAAAAGTAATATCATAGATGTTTTTCTGTTTATATAAATTGACAAGTTGATTCCAAAATTACATAGAAGTACAAAACAACTCAAGAATAGTTAAAACAATTTTTAAGAAGAAAAAGTCAGAGAACTGACTTCACTTAATTTCAAGTCTCACTATAAAGTTACAGTGATCAAGATAGTGTGGTATTCAATGGAATATTATTCAGCCATAAAAAAAATCCTGCCATTTGCGACAACATGGATGGACCTAGAGGGTATTATGCTTGGTGAAATAAGCCAGGCATAGAAAGACAAATACCATATGATTTCACCTATTTGAGGAATATAAACACAAAGCAAAACAGAATGAACAAAACAAACTCATAGGCTCTGAGAAGTGACTGGTGGTTACCATGGAGGAGGGGTTGAGGTGAGTAGGGAGAGGCAGGGGATAAAGGGGCACAAAAATGCTCAGTCATAATATTAGTTGGTCACAGGGATGGTAGTACAGCATGTAGAATAAAGCCAGTGATTCTGTAACATTTCCTGTGTTGATAGGTAGTAACTGTACTAATGGGGGTGAGAATTTAATAATATGGGTAACTGTTGAACCACTGTGCTGTATATTTGAAACCAATATAAGATTGTATATCAATGATACTTCAATTTAAGAAAAAGTGTGGTATTGCTGTAAGGACAGACCTGTTGATTAGTAGAATCTATTAACAAAGTCCTGAAATAGATGGACATATATATATAAATGATATATGCATTCCTAAGTTCATCATAGCAATATTTACAATATTATAATGCACATATATATATAAAATATATAATTTAGTTATATATTGTATATATACATAACTAAGGTGCCAGGGTAATTCAAAGGAGAAAAGATGGTCTTTTCAAGAAATGGTGCTGACATATCTATATGCCAAACTGAATAACCTCAACTCTCATCTCACACCACATACAAAAATTAACTTAAAATAGAAAATAAAACTAAATATAGGAGCTAAAACTATACATTTCCAGAAGAAAACATAGGAGAAAATCTTTTTAACTGTAGGTTAGGCAAAGATCTCTTAACTTCAACACTACATCTACGAAACATAAAGGAAAAAAAAGATAAATAAGAATTCATCAAAATAAAGTTCTTTTCAGGACATTGTCAAAAAATAACAAGAGAAGCCACAGAATGAGAGCAAATATTTTAAAAATACATATGATGAAGACTTGTATCCAGAATATAAAAAGAAGTCTTAAAACCCAATAGGAAGAAAAATAGCCTGACTTCTAAAAAAATTCGCACAAGACTTGAACAGAAACATTAAAGAAGACATGCAAATAACAGATTAGTACCTGAAAAGATGTTCAGCATCATCAGTCATTATGAAGATACAAATTAAAACCACAGTAATTTACTGTTTTATATCTTCCAGTTCAGGAAAATCAAAATAAAGCAATGTGGCAATATCAGGTGTTGGTGAGAATGAAGAGAACCAGGAATTCTTGTACATTGTTTATATAACTGTAAACTGGAATAAATACTTTGGTTTTTTGTTATTCACTTTTTAAGTTGAGGTACATATAATAAAATACACAAATCTTAGTATACAGATTGATGAATTTTGGCACGTGTAGACATGTAACCATGACCCAGACCAAGATAGCAAATATTCTCACTAATTTTTTCCCCCTTCACCTGTTTCACCCATACCCCCAATCCTTTCCTGTATGGCAACCACCAGATTGTTCTCCATGTTTGTAAGTCTATTTCTGTTTTTCTTGTGTGTTCATTTGTTTTGTTTTTAGATTTCATATATCAGTGAAATCTTATGTCTATCTTTGTCTGACTTATTTCACTTAGCTTAATACATTCTAGGTCCACCCATGTTGTCACAAATGGCAAGATTTCATTCTTTGCTATGGCTGAGTAATATAATATTCCATGGTATGTATGTACCACATCTTCTTTACCATTCATCTATCAGCAGATACTTAGGTTGCTCCACATCTTGGCTATTGTAAATATTGCTATGATAAACATAGGAATGCATATATCATTTCAAATTAGTGATTTTGGTATTTTGGGGTAAATTACCAGAGGCAGAATTACTGGGTCACATGGTATTTCTATTTTTAGTGTTTTCAAAAACCTCCATATGACTTTTCAAAGTGACTGCACTATTACATTCCCACCAATAATGTACGAGGATTCCTTGTTCTCCACATCCTCACCAACACTTGTTGGTTATTGTCTTTTGGATAGTGGCCATTCTAACTGGTGTGAGGTGATATGGTGGTTTTGATTTGCATTTCCGCAATGATTAACGATGTGGAGCATTTTTCACATGCCTGCTGGCCATCTGTATTTCTTTTTGGAAATGTCTATTCAGGTCCTCTGCCCAGTTTTTAATTGGATTATTTGTTTTTTGGTGTTGAGTTGTATGAGTTCTTTTTATATTTTGGATATTAGGCCCTTGTCAGATACATCATTTGCAAATATATTCTCCCATTCAGTAGGTTGCCTTTTCACTTTGTTAATCCCTTCATTTGCTGTGCAGAAGCTTTTGAGTTTGATGTACTCCCATGTGTTTATTTTTCCCTTTGTTTCGCTTGCCTGGGGAGACATTATCCAGAAAAAAATTACTAACCCTGATGCTCAAGAGGTGACTGTCTATTTTTCTTCTAGGCGTTTCATGGTTTCAGGTCTTATATTAAAGTCTTCAACCCATTTCAAGTTTATTTTTCTGTATGGTATAAGACAGTGATTCAGTTTTATTATTTTGCATGTGCTATCTACTTTTCCCAGTACTATCTTTTCCCCATTGTATATTCTTGCCTCCTTTGTCATATATTAATTGAGCATATAAGTGTAGGTTTATTTTCAGGCTCTCTATTCTATTCCATTGATCCATGTGCCTATTTTTGTGCTAGTTCCATACTTTTTTTTTGCTATTAATGTACAATAACATGAGCAATAT
The DNA here is from genome assembly GCA_032199065.1 of Smutsia gigantea. Lineage (NCBI taxonomy): Eukaryota > Metazoa > Chordata > Mammalia > Pholidota > Manidae > Smutsia > Smutsia gigantea. The sequence goes on along the minus strand of JAVSCE010016738.1, from coordinate 91,399 downwards.
TATGGTTACTAGACTCCCCCTATTATCAAGTCCCCACCACATACCCCATAGCAGTCACTGTCCATCAGTGTAGTAAGATGCTATAGAATCAATGCTTGCCTTCTCTGTGTTATACTGCCTTCCCTGTGTCCCCCCCACCTATTTTATACATGCTAATCATAATGCCCCTTTTTCCCCCTTATCCCTCCCTTCCCACCCATCCACCCCAATCCCTTTCCCTTTGGTAACTGTTAGTCCATTCTTGGGTTCTGTGAGTCTGCTGCTGTTTTGTTCCTTCAGTTTTTCCTTTGTTCTTATACTCCACAGTTGAATGAAATCATTTAATACTTTGTTTTTCTCCACCTGGCTTATTTCACTGAGCATAATACCCTCCAGCTCCATCCATGTTGTTCCAAAAGGTAGAATTTGTTTTCTTCTTATGGCTGAATAATATTCCATTGTGTATATGTACCACCTCTTCTTTATCCATTCATCTACTGATGGACACTTAGGTTGCTTCCATTTCTTGGCTATTGTAAATAGTGCTGTGATAAACATAGGGGTGCATATGTCTTTTCAAACTGGGCTGCTGCATTCTTAGGGTAAATTCCTAGGAGTGGAATTCCTGGGTCAAATGGTATTTCTGAGTTTTTTGAGGAACCTCCATACTGCTTTCCACAATGGTTGAACTAATTTACATTCCCACCAGCAGTGTAGGAGGGTTCCCCTTTCTCCACATCCTTGCCAACATTTGTTGTTTTTTTGTCTTTTGAATGGCAGCCATCCTAACTGGTGTTAGTTGATATCTTATTGTGGTTTTAATTTGGATTTCTCTGATGATTAGCAATGTGGAGCATCTTTTCTTGTGCCTATTGGGCATCTGAATTTTTTCTTTGGAGAAGTTTCTGTTCAGCTCCTCTGCCCATTTTTTAATTGTCTTATTTGCTTTTTGTTTGTTGAGATGCCTGAGCTCTTTATACAATTTGGATGTCAACCCCTTATCAGATATGTCATTTATGAATATATTCTCCCATACTGTAGGATGTCTTTTTGTTCTATTGATGGTGTCCTTTGCTGTACAGAAGCTTTTTAGTTTGATGTAGTCCCACTTGTTCATTTTCGCTTTTGTTTCCCTTGCCCAGAGAGATATGTTCATGAAGAAGTTGCTCATGTTTATGTCCAAGAGATTTTTGCCTATGTGGTCCTCTAAGAGTTTTATGGTTTCATGACTTACATTCAGGTCCTTGATCCATTTTGAGTTTGCTTTTGTGTATGGGGTTAGACAATGATGCAGTTTCATTCTCTTACATGTAGCTGTGCAGTTTTGCCAACACCAGCTGTTGAAGAGGCTGTCAATTTCCCATTGTATATACATGGCTCCTTTATCATATATTAATTGACCATATATGCTTGAGTTTATATCTGGGCTCACTAGTCTGATCCATTGGTCTATGGGTCTGTTCTTGTGCCAGTACCAAATTGTCTTGATTACCATGGCATTGTAGTAGAGCTTGAAGTCAGGGAGCATAATTCCCCCTGCTTTATTCTTCCTTCTCAGGATTGCTTTGGCTATATGGGGTCTTTTGTGGTTCCATATGAATTTTAGAACTATTTGTTCTAGTTCATTGAAGAATGCTGTTGGTATTTTGACAGGAATTGCATTGAATCTGTAGATTGCTTTAGGCAGAATGGCCATTTTGACAGTATTAATTCTTCCTATCTATGAGCATGGGATGTGTTTCCACTTATTGGTATCTTCTTTAGTTTCTCTCATGAGTGTCGTGTAGTTTTTCAGAGTGTAGGTCTTTCACTTCCTTGGTTAGGTTTATTCCTAGGTATTTTATTCTTTTTGATGCGACTGTGAATGGAATGTTTTACTGATTTCTCTCTCTGCTAGTTCATTGTTAGTGTACAGGATTGCCACAGATTTCTGGGTATTAGTTTTTGTATCCTGAAACTCTGCTGAATTCAGATATTAGATCTAGTAATTTTGGAGTGGATTCTTTAGGGGTTTTTATGTACAATATCATGTCATCTGCAAACAGGGAGAGTTTAACTTCTTCCTTGTCAATCTGAATGCCTTTTATTTCCTGGTGTTGTCCGATTGCCATGGCTAGGACCTCGAATACTATGTTGAATAAAAGTGGGGAGAGTGGGCATCCTTGTCTTGTGCCTGATCTTAAAGGAAAAGCTATCAGCTTCTTGCTGTTAAGTATAATGTTGGCTGTGCGTTTGTCATGTATGGCCTTTATTATGTTGAGGTACTTGCCCTCTATACCCATTTTGTTGAGAGTTTTTATCATGAATGGATGTTGAATTTTGTCAAATGCTTTTTCAGCATCTATGGAGATGATCATGTGGTTTTTGTCGTTCTTTTTGTTGATGTGGTAGAAGATGTTGATGGATTTTCGAATGTTGTACCATCCTTGCATCTGTAGAATAAGTCCTACTTGATCATGATGGGTGATCTTTTTGATGTATTTTTGAATTCGGTTTGCTAATATTTTGTTGAGTATTTTTGCATCTACATTCATCAGGGATATTGGTCTGTAATTTTCTTTTTTTGTGGTGTCTTTGCCTGGTTTTGGTATTAGAGTGATGCTAGTCTCATAAAATGAGTTTGGAAGTATTCCCTCTTCTTCTACTCTTTGGAAAACTTTAAGGAGGATGGGTATTAGGTCTTCACTAAATGTTTGATAAATTTCAGCAGTGAAGGCGTCTGGTCCAGGAGTTTTGTTCTTAGGTACGTTTTTGTTTACCAGTCCAATTTCTTTGCTGGTAATTGGTCTGTTCAGATTTTCTATTCCTTTTAGGGTCCGCCTTGAAAGGTTGTATTTTTCTAGAAAATTGTCCATTTCTTCTAGTTTATGCAGTTTGTTAGCATGTAATTTTTCATAGAATTCTCTAATAATTCTTTTTGTATTTCTGTAGTGCCCATAGTGATTTTTCCTTTCTCATTTCTGATTCTGTTTATGTGAGTAGATTCTCTTTTTTTCTTGATAAGTTTGGCTAGGGGTTTATCTATTTTGTTTATTTTCTCAAAGAACCAGCTCCTGCTTTCATTGATTCTTTCTATTGTTTTGTTCCTCTCGATTTTATTTATTTATGCTCTAATCTTTATTATGTCCCTCCTTCTACTGACTTTGGGACTCAATTGTTTTTCTTTTTCTAGTTTCATTAATTGTAAGTTTAGACTGCTCATATGGGATTGTTCTTCTTTCCTGAGGTGGCCTGTATTGCAATATAGTTTCCTCTTAACACAGCCTTTGCTGCGTCCCACAGATTTTGCAGTGTTGAATTATTGTTGTCATTTGTCTCCTTATATTGCTTGATCTCTGTTTTTATTTGGTTATTGATCCATTGGTTATTTAGGAGCATGTTTGAAGCCTCCATGTGTTTGTGGGATTTTTCATTTTCTTCGCATAATTTATTTCTAGTTTCATACCTTTGTGATCTGAGTACCTGGTTGGTACAATTTCAATCTCTGAATTTACCGAGGCTCTTTTTGTGGCCTAGTATATGATCTATTCATGAAAATGTTCCATGTGCACTTGAGAAGAATGTGTATTCTGCTGCTTTTGGGTGTAGAGTTCTGTAGATGTCTGTTTTGTCCATCTGTTCTGTTGTGTTGTTCAGTGTTTCTGTCTCCTTACTTATTTTCTGTCTGGTTGATCTGTCCTTCAGAGTGAGTGAAGTGTTGAAGTCTTCTAGAATGAATTTCTCCTTTGAATTCTGTTAGTACTTGTTTCACATGTGTAGGTGGTCCTGTGTTATGTGCTTAGATATTTATAATGGTTATATCTTCGTGTTGGATTGACCCTTTTATCATTACGTAATGTCTTTCTTTGTCTCCTGTGACTTTCTTTGTTTTGAAGTCTATTTTGTCTGATACAAGTAGTGCAATTCCTGCTTTTTTGTCCCTATTAGTTGCATGAAATATCTTCTTCCATCCCTTCACTTTTAGTCTTTGTATGTCTTTGGGTTTAAAGTGCATCTCTTGTAGGTCACATACAGATGGGTCTTGTTTTTTATCCATTCAGTGACTCTATGTCTTTTGATTAGTGCATTCATCCATTTACATTTAGGGTGATTATCGATAGGTATGTACTTATTGCCATTGCAGGCTTTAGAGTCATTGTTACCAAAGGTTCAAGGTTAACTTCCTTACTATCTAAGAGTCTAACTTAACTCACTTAATATGCTATTACAAACACATTCTAAAGGTTCTTTGTTTTTTGTTCCTCCTCCATTCTTTATATATTAAGTATCATATTCTGTACTCTTTTTCTATCCATTCATTGACTTTGGGGTAGTTGATTTGATTTTACATCTGCTTAGTAATTAATTGTTTAACTTTGCTGTGGTTTTATTTTCCCTTGTGATAGTTATTTAGCCTTAGGAATACTTCTATCTATAGCAGTCACTCCAAAATGCACTTTAGAGGTGGTTTGTGGGAGTTAAATTCTCTCAGCATTTGCTTATCTGGAAACTGTTTAATCCCTCCTTCAAATTTAAATGATAACCTTGCTGGATAAAGTATTCTTGGTTCTAGGCCCTTCTGCTTCTTGCATTAAATACATCATGCCACTCCCTTCTGGCCTGTAAGGTTTCTGTTGACAAGTCTTATGATAGCCTGATGGGCTTTCCTTTGTATGTGATCTTATTTCTCTCTCTGTCTGCTTTTAACAGTCTGTCCTTATCCTTGATCCTTGCCATTAATTACTATATGTCTTGGTGTTGTCTTCCTTGGGCCCCTTGTGTTGGGAGTTCTGTGCTTCTCCATGGCCTGAGAGACTATCTCCTTCCCCATATTTGGGAATTTTTTCAGCAATTACATCCTCAAAGACACTTTCTATCCCTTTTTCTATCTCTTCTTCTTCTGGTACCCCTATAATGTGAATATTGTTCCATTTGGATTGGTCACACAGTTCTCTCAATATTCTTTCATTCTTAGAGATCCTTTTTTCTCTCTGTGTCTCAGCTTCTTTGTATTCCTCTTCTCTAGTTTCTATTTCATTTATTGTCTCCTCCACCATATCCAATCTGCTTTTAATACCCTCCATTGTGCTCTTCAATGACTGGATCTCTGACCGGAGTTCATTCCTGAGGTCTTGAATACCTTTCCATACCTCTATGAGCACGTTAATGATTTTTATTTTGAACTCCCTTTCAGGAAAGGTCATGAGGTCGATGTCATTTAAATCTTTCTGAGGAGTGGTATTAATAATTTTACTCTGAACCACATCCCTTTGGTGTTTCATATTTGTATATGGCGCCGTCTAGCGCCCAGAAGCTCTACTCCCTGGAGCTGCTTAGCCCCTGAAGCAATGTCCAGGGTCCCAGGGGAGTGGTATTGGTGCCTGGGGTGCGGGGTGTGGGAAGAGCTGTTTCTTGCTTCCCGGCTGCTATGCCTGTCTCCACTGCCTGAACCAGTGGGTCATCACACAGGTATAAGCCTCTATGCTTTGCGTTTGTAGTTGTTGTAGACAGCTCTTCCCTCTGGCTGGCCTAATGCCAGGGTAGGGTTTGCCAGTTTGGGAGCCAGGTGGCGTGGGCCAGGAGAAAGGTGCAGTAGGCTGTATATCATGGAGGGGGTCCTTGGAGCTGTGTAGCCAGCCAGGGAGCTGGAGCACCTGAAGATCGTCTAAGGAGGAAGATTTTTTTTCCTCCTTAAATATGAGAGTCTTCATGGCAGAGCCCCCAACCTGCTGGGCAAAGTGCACCCAGACAGTTTTGTCTGTCTGTCCCCTCTTCTGATCAGTAAGCTCTGTACAATGCTTGCCCCTTTAGCAGCCCTCTTGCTAAGAGCTTCCTTGTTAGGAAGTCTCTCAGACTGCCCACCTTTATTTTGTCCCAGAGCAGCCGGATATGGATCCCTGCTTTCCACAAGTGGCTGGTACCTCAGTCTCTCCAGGAATTCTGCCTGTCTTAGCTTTCCAACCCCGTAATCACGAGAGTATCATGCAAGCACCCTGAAATGTAGGTTTGTGCTCCCAGAGCAGATCTCCGGAGTTAGGTATTCAGCAATCCCAGGCCTCTACTCCCTCCCTGCTTGGTTTCTCTTCCTCCTGCTGGTGAGCTAGGGTGGGGGAAGGGCTTGGGTCCCGCCCGGCCATAGCTTTGGTACATTACCCTGTTCTCTGAGGTCTGCTCTTTTCTCCAGGTGTACGCAGTCTGGTGCAGTCCTCTTTCCTGTTGCTCTTTCAGGATTAATTGTATTAAATATGTTTTTGTATTATATGCAGTTTTAGGAGGAAGCCTGTGTCTCACCTCTCATGCCACCATCTTTAATCCTCAGTAAGGGACATTTTTAAGTTAAATGTGAAGTCATGAAAGAAAGGAACATGGAGGAACTTCCCCACTAACAGACTTGAGATTTCTTTAGTTCTGAAAATTGGTTTTCTTCACTTATAGTATAGTTGCCCTTTAAACTGCATTTTTTTTCCCCTGGGTCCTGTGCCAGGTGAATCTGTGCTCCAGTCCTTCAGTGATATCCTTCCCTACAGCAGAGCTACATTGGGAGTGGGGTTCTCTCTATTATCATGTCTCTGTCTTTCCTGCCACTTTTTAATGTGGTCTTTCCATCCCTTTTGGGGCAGAAAGTGTTTACTTAGGCCTCAGTTTATCCTGAGGATGAATTGCTCTTTGTGTATGAATGGTAGATTCAGTGTGTAGGTGGGAAGAGGTGGGCTCAGGCTTTCTATGTTGCCCTTTTTGACCATCCTCTTCTGGTAGAAACACTTTCGAAAACAATTTGGCATTATCTGGTAAAGTTGACGTATACCATAGAGTAATACGAGCACATGTTCTCCAGAAGATACATATGGATATATGTTATAATAAAAAAAAAACCTGGAAATAATTCAAATAATTTTAAAAATTCTTGACAGGAGAATGGATAAATTGTGGCATAGTTACACAACAGAATGCTACCCAACAGTGAAGAATAAATTAACAATGGCTATATGCAATAACATATTTGAACTCCTCAAACATAAAGCTAATATAAAAATCAAGTTATAGAATGTTACTACTTACACAAGCTTTAAAACCAAACACAATGGAGTGTTCCTAATGTACATATATATTTGATAGAATTATAAATATAAGAGGAAAATGAAAAAAAATACTGCTCAAAATAGTTATCTAGAGGAGGAAGGCAGGATGATGGGTGAGGGATGAGGCCCAATGGGAGGCTTCAGTGCTACTGATACTCAGTTTTTAAGTTTGTTTGGTGGCTCCTTATTATGCTTTATAACTTAAACATGTAAATGTCTTGCATATTCTTCCAGCTCTCTCAAATAGCTCATAATGGATAAAAAAAAGTATTTGGGAAGTTGACTAAATGGTGAGATAGAAGTCTAGGACAATAGCAAAAGGTACTATAATGGGTATAAATCTATTATGGGTAGTTTTTTAAAAATCTCCCAAACTTCTTTTGCTCTACCATATATAGTTTTTCCCTTGTGTGAAATCCTGCTTGTTCAAGCAAACTGTAGCTAAATTTGTGTTAACTAAACTTGTCCTAGGTCTGTTTAACAGGATTGTACAAGAAACATGAAGGATTTCTAATCAATATAACTACTTGATAATAATGCCTATGATTCTTGTATCAGATTATTTCAAGCTGATTTAAAGACTGAAGTGGGAAAATTCCAACACTACTCTTTTCATGGGGCCTTTTCAGGATAAAACACATCTTGCCTCTAGGAGTAAGACAGTTTTGATTTTGCAGAGATTCTCAGTTTTAATCATTTCTGTCTCTCTCCAGCAATTGTTGAAATGTTGAACAAATTAAAATACTATTCAGGAGATCTTCACAAATAGTGTGAAGGCTGCTTTATTTCAACAACTTGTGGCCTCTTGATTTGGAGTACTAATAGATGGGTAGTTTGATGCAGTATCCAACAGTGGCATCAAAACCTATGAGCCCTTGGCCTCACTCGTGGGGTCCTTCTGTGGAGAGCAGCCTGACAGCCTAAGTCTGGTTTAGGATCATGCCTTTTGCTGACAGACCTTCTAGAGTTACTTTTAGGCAAGAAATGTATAAAATAGGTGTTTACACTTAAAAAAATGCAGTATCAATGAGTGAGTCTCCCTGTATGTATTGAGATCATAGTCTTCTGATTATGTGAAGATGTGGAGGTAAGAGGCTCAAAATAGAAGATTCACCAAGGCCCTGTTCCTGGATTCTCCCAGAGGTGTCACTCTTAGTAATACTGGCTGCCCTTTTCCAAAGGGTCTTTTGGGATAAGAATCTAGAAGCATTGGTCTTTACACTGAAAAGTCTTGAGCTAAGAATAAATTCAGTTAAGTGTGCTGTTCTCCTGTGTGAATTGAGGAAATACCTCGGATAAACCAAGGCTAAGTGGTCTGAGGGTATAGTTTTTCTTGTGAGAAGTGAGATAGAGGGTTGTTCCAAGAACTACTTAAGGTATTAATTTACTTAATAATATTAACTTGCTTAAGGTATACCTAAATGTCATTGACTCATACATGTTGGAAAATGGTGTACCATGGGTAATTTGGGACAAGATGCTGCTATCTTACAGATACACTTAAAACCGAAGGGAGCGGGGCACTCCAAGAAAGCCCAGTGAATTAGACTTTTTAATCTGTGAGGAAACAATGAATTACTTGTAGATAGAAATCTCAGTTGAGGCAACTTCAAGAATCTAAAAGATCAGGTCAAATTTCTTTAGCAAAACCGGGTAAGTCAGCTCAACCTGCTTTTTATATCCCAATGACCAAAAGACAAGAGTGATCAAGAGATACAGAAATTATTGTAGATTTTATAATTCGGAATGAAGGGAAATCTTTTTAAAAATTTGTACTTAGGAGTAACTTCTAATGTAAGTTAAGAATTTTTTTGCTTTGAAAGACAAAGAATTGAAAACAGCATGACCTAAAAGCCATGTAATTTGTGCAAATGTTCTGCAAACTAATTGAGTTTTTAAGAGGTATATGGATGTCTCAAGATCTCAAAAATGATTATTTAGAAAATGTTCCTTACAAGCAGCCAAATAAAAATCCTTAATTGAAAACATAAATCTTCTGTTGTGAAAAGGTATAAAAACAAATTATTTTAAAACGTCTGCTTGCAAGAATGAATATGCATAAGCATTTTTGTGTGCAAACCTACAAATATAACTTTTATTGGTATTGTGATAAATCAATAAAGCTAAGATGTCATGATTAAGATAGTTTTAACTAATAATTTTGTTTTTCAGTATAACCTTACAGGAGAAAAAGAATTAACTTCCAAGCTCCAAGAAAATAACAGCATACAGGCAAAAAACTATATTATGGTATAATAATAATAAATACACACACGTACCTACATATCTGGTAACAAACACAGAGTTTCTAACTCTTAAGTCAGCAAAAAGCTGTTACTTTCAATCTTTATTATAAGGACTGTGGTTTTTGGGCCTATATTAAGGGAGCTAAGCCATTCCTATTTCTTTTTTGGTAGGGAGGGAAAATCATATATGAGTTTTTCCGGTTTTTGTTTTTGATGTAAATTTTATAACTCCAAATTTTATAACTTTTATGTTAAACGTTTAAGCTTAAAGGTAATAAAATATGTTACAACTAATCTAGGAGCTTTAAGATTTCTTACTGTGGAAACTTCCTTATTTGATGTTAATAAGTGAGGTTAAAAAGAAAATCTATTGATAAAATTGTTTTTATAATGAACTTTAATTTTTTAAATGTGACTTTATGATTCACATCTGAAGGGTGTAGATACACTAAAATATAAAACTGGGAATACAAACATGGCTTATTTTATTTCTTGGAAAGATTCAGAATTTTTTCCTAAAGTTGAAGTAGCTAAAATATTTTGTGACAGTATTGGAAAAGTATAAATGTATGGTAAACATATTATATTTTAAACGTAATATAATTAATATAACTGCTCTCATAAATTAGTTCTTATAAAACATGGATGAAAATATAAAACACACAGAAAACATTTTCTTTATTGGGCAGTTTTTAAACTGATATTTGTGATAATTCTTATACAATATTATGTTTTATTTTTATATTAAATTGCTTTTAAAAATCTTAACTGGCTTTGTTTGCATAGATGAAGTAAAAAACATTTACTTAAAGACTTTTTAAAGGTAAAAAGTTAGAGTTCAACACTGAACTGACTTGAATAAAAGATTAAAAGTGAAGATGATGCCAGGGTTCTTGTTTGCAGAGTCAAAGAATGAACTTAGCAAACAGTCATGGTAGGAGAGCCAGGGAGAGGCTTTTATTGAGAGATACAGTGAGAGGAAAGAGCTCCTGGCTCACGCCAGGAGGGGACAAGAGAGCCCGGGGTGGTGCGTTGTCTAGAGGATTTATAGGCAGTTGAGGATTTTTGGAAATTGAGGGCTTAGGACTTGTACCACCTGCCCTGCCTTCAAGGTGGGTTGGGTTATTGTCTGTTTGCTAGGGCTGTTTACAGTGAAGTCACAGGTTATGCTGAGATACCCTTGCAGAACACTCAAACATTCCAGGTGAAGTTGCTCCTGGCCTTTTGACCTTTGAGTGATCTCACTGAAGACGTCTATCTTCCTAATCTGGTATCTTTACCCTAGAGAATTAGTGTGACCTTGACTTTGCATAATACTGAACACAGAGTTTCCATAGGGACTTCACATTGTTACATTGCTTTAACTGTAAATATCTTGCCTTGCTTTTTCCGGAGGCCCTCACCCTACTCTGTCTAAGCCCATGGTCCCTGTCTGAATACTAGGAAATATATATTTGTAGGTAAAAACCAACTCTTGTTAAGGGGATATTTAGACTAAATATCACAAAATTTTGTATCTGTATTAGGTCATCGTTATATCCTTGAGTGGTAGGACTCACACTTTGTAAAGACAATATTCACAGAAGACTGGAGTGGACTGTAGTATTAATGACCCAAAGACCTAGGCCTCCCTCCCCATCCCTGAACTTGTGAAGACCCCTCCCATGTTGACTTTGGGTTTGGCCATGGGGTTTGCTGTAGATAAGCGGAGTCATACAGTAACACAGGCAGAGAAGCTAGCACACACTTGCGCATGAGGTCTTGCCCTTTTGGAGCGAGGCTGCGGTAGTCTGGTGGAGAACCCTGATCCAGCGTTTTTGAGGAGGAGCAGCCACAGGGAGTGGGAGGCTCAGGCAACCTGCTAGCTGAGTGCAACCACTGGGGGCGCCTGAGCCAAGAAGCAGAACCATGCGGCAGGGCGACAGAATGGTAAGGGAATAAAAAATTGTTATTTTAGGCCACCAAGTTTTGGGGTAGTTCCATACCAAAGCCTATGCAAAATCGAATTCCAAATTAGTAGGGCTGAAAGAAGGAAAAATACATCATAATCATCACACGATTCCCGTGTTAGAGCCAACTATATTCTTGTCTGATTGAAAAACACATGGGCTCTTTTCCAAGCCCGAAATAAAATGGTAAAATAATATACAATGAAAAGTACCACATCACGTACTTATATAATATTTATTTTTAAAAATTAAGGCTTAGACAGATTCAGTGCAATCCCTATCAAACTACCAACAGCTTTCTTCAATGAACTGGAACAAATAATTCTAAAATTCATATGCAACCACAAAAGACCCCGAATAGCCAAAGCAATCCTGAGAAGGAGGAATAAAACGGGGAATTACGCTCCCTGACTTCAAGCTCTACTACAAAGCCACAGTAATCAAGACAATTTGGTATTGGCACAAAAACAGACCCACAGACCAGTGGAACAGAATAGAAAATCCAAACATAAACCCAAACATATACAGTCAATTAATATTTGATAAAGGAGCCTTGTATATACAATGGGGAGATGACAGCCTCTTCAGCAGCTGGTGTTGGAAAAACTGGACAGCTACATGTAAGAGAATGAAACTGGACTTCTGTCTAGCCCCATACACAAAGGTAAACTCAAGGTGGATCAAAGACCTGAATGTAAATCATGAAACCATAAAACTCTTAGAAAAAAACATAGGCAAAAATCTCTTGGACATAAACATGAGCGACTTCTTCATGAACATATCTCCCCGGGCAAGGGAAACAAAAGCAAAAATGAACAAGTGGGACTATATCAAGCTGAAAAGCTTCTGTACAGCAAAGGACATCATCAGTAGAACAAAAAGACATCCTACAGTATGGGAGAATATATTTATAAATGACGTATCCGATGAAGGGCTGACATCCAAAATATATAAAGAACTCACCTTAACAAACAAGAAGCAAATAATCTAATTAAGAAATGGGCAGAGGACATGAATAGACACTTCTCTAAAGAAGAAATTCAGATGGCCAACAGGCACATGAAAAGATGCTCCACATCGCTAATCATCAGAGAAATGCAGATTAAAACCACAATGAGATATCACCTCACACCAGTGAGGATGGCCAACATCCAAAACACAAACAACAACAAATGTTGGCGAGGATGTGGAGAAAAGGGAACCCTCCTACACTGCTGGTGGGAATGCAAATTAGTTCAACCATTGTGGAAAGCAGTATGGAGGTTCCTCAAAAAACTCAAAATAGAAATACCATTTGACCCAGGAATACCACTCCTAGGAATTTATCCTAAGAATGCAGCAGCCCAATCTGAAAAAGACAGATGCACCCCTATGTTTATCACAGCACTATTTACAATAGCCAAGAAATGGAAGCAACCTAAGTGTCCATCAGTAGATGAATGGATAAAGAAGAAGTAGTACATATACACAATGGAATATTATTCAGCCATAAGAAGAAAACAAATCCTACCATTTGCAACAACATGGATGGAGCTAGAGGGTATTATGCTCAGTGAAATAAGCCAAGCCGAAAAGACAAGTATCAAATGATTTCACTCATATGTGGAGTATAAGAACAAAGAAAAAATACTGAAGGAACAAAACAGCAGCAGACTCACAGAACCCAAGAACGGACTAATAGTTACCAAAGGGAAAGGGACTGGGGAAAATGGGTGGGAAGGGAGGGATAAGAGGGAAAAAGGGGCATTACGATTAGCAGATGTAATGTTGGGGGGGCACGGGGAGGGCTGTACAACTCAGAGAAGACAAGTAGTGATTCTATAGCATCTCACTACGCTGATGGACAGTGACTGTAATGGGGTTGGTGGGGGGGACCTGATGAAGGGGTAGTTTAATAACCATAATATCGCACATGTAATTGTAGATTAATGATGCCAAAATAAATTATATTTAAAAAAATTAAGGCTTAGGAGCCTTTAATAATATTGTTGTTTAAACGTATAATACGGTAAAACAACATATTATATGCTATATTCAAGTTAGTAAGAAAATATTTTTAACGACGGACCTGGAATTTGCTAGAAAGCAAGGATGCTTTGAAAACGTTGAGAGGACCTGGAAGCCAGTTTTAAAAGAGTTTAAAAGGAGTCCCCACCAGTTAAAATGTGACAGTTTTTGCTTCGAAAAATAAGTAAAATTATACTTAATTAAAATAAGACTAAAAAGCTGTGAGTTCATATGATACTCAAAAGGTTAAGAACATGTGTTCTTTCCAAATACCTATTAGGGCTTTATTAAAATAGATTTTATTTGGGGAAGAAAAAATATTGTTGATGAAGTTTAACTGTAGGTCTGTTTTCAGGATGGGTTAAATGGACAAAGGATAAGAGAGTCTTCCCGAGAAATATAAATAGTCTCCTGCGACTTCCTGCTACCGCCTCAGCACCCACCTACTTACCGGACATTCACCTACTACATTGTTACTAAACATTAAGGAAGTGGGGGCAAGGCATTCCTTTCATAGGCATGGGAGATCCTCCCACCTGACCCTGGGGCTTTGTATTGTGAAAAAGAATTTCAAATCCTGAAGGTAAAAGTGTTTTACCATTTAAATTGACTTTAATTTGTGGAAATAGTCTTTTTTAAAATTTAAATTTAATTGCTAAAATTTAAATTTAAATAGTGGTTGTGCCAGCTGTTTTGAGGTTCGTTGCTTTTTGCTTTTTGTGGTTACTAAAGATGCTAGATGAAGGCCCGGGCTCACATACATTCTTTAAAGTATGAGCCTTTCTTTAACTTGCACCTGGAAGGTGAGGATTGTAAGAATTGCACCCCAGTCCCAAATAATCCTACTTCTGTTGTGCCTGTTTGCTCTGACCTTCCCCATGGGATGAAATCAGACAACAGGTCATTTACAGTGTTTTTTCTTTTTTTTTAAGTTTTTTGCTTTAATGATGAAAGAGTTAAATGATTCCAACAAGAATCCCATTCCCTCGAGGCAACCACTTTCAGACTTTCAACCTTTAGGGCAATTTTGGCATTTACTCCCACATATCTAAATAACATGTTGTATTTCTACTTCTTGATTTTCATTAGCCATTACTTATTGACTTCCCAATAGGGAAGATAAGATGTAGCTTTCTTTAGCATATTGCTCTGGATTTCCACCTTGCATGTACACTTTTAGTAATTTAATTCTTGATGTAGTTATAACGTAATTTGCTTACCCTGTCCAATCGGCAGGATGTCATTGATGTAATAGGTTGTGTTGGTCTGCAAGACCTTCTCTTCAGCTATTTATGACAAGAGGGCAGGAATGTTAACATAGCCCTGGGCCAAACTGTAAATGTGTGCTTTTGTCTGTTACATGGGAAGCCAACTGTTTCTGATCCTTTCTTAAGATTGGAATAAAAAGAATGCATTCACTAAGTCAATGACATGTACCAAGTACTCGAGGCTGTATTAATCTGCTTTAGCAAATATTCTACATCTGGCTCACAGCTGTCATCAGGCCTCCTAACTGGCTGAGCTTACAGTAATCTGTCATCCTTCAGGGTCCATCTGTTTTTTGCAGGGCCACATGGTGAGTTAAATGGAGGTATGTTGGGACTCAGCACCTCTGTAGCATTTAAATTAATCAGAGGCACTATTTCTGGCGTCCCTCCTGAGGTACAGTATTGTTTTGATTCCCTGTGCTGTGTTTGGCTGGGGTGGGGAAGCAGTTTCAGAGGCTTCTACTTGGACTTCTGTATGGTGATAGCTTTTATTCCACAAATGGCATAATAAGTTTGTACCAGTTGTCAAACAGGTCAATCCCATTATACATTTGGGGACTAGAGAAATGACCACTGGGTCCCACTCTGAGCTGGACCTTGCCATGGTCCAGCCATTTATTAACTGGACTCTCTGGGCCCCCATTCTAGCAGACAGCCATGATGATGCTTCTGGTCTCGGGGTATCAGTGTCAGTTCAGACCCTGTGTCTAAATCATCCTTGGGCTGTCTGAGTATTCCCATTTCCCCAAGGTACAATTAACCAAGTAATTGACTAAAGATACTTAAGGGATGGACTAGGGACATTATTACACTTCCATTTGTCAAAGTGTAGCAGGGTCCTTCTTGATGACCTCTTTATTTAGTCAATGGGTTCCTTGTCAACTGGCTCAGGTATGGAAACTTATTGAGAAATTGTGACTGTATTGGGTGACAGACCTTAGTCACCTAACCTAGATTTCTTTCTGTTGATACAAACAAGGAACTTTGTTGGCTGCTATCTGTTTTGCCCCTAAGTACACTATGTTCTATTAACCATTTCCATAACAGTGTGGGTCATGTCCACATTATAGTAATCGTAACCCCCTGGCTTCTGGTAGTTGAGCTCTGAAACCTGGCTTCTATTATTTTGGGATCCTGTCATCCCCATTGCTATCAGTGACCAAATTTGAGAGGCCTCTGCTATATTTAGCCATGACTTACAGAGAGCCATTACTGAACTTTTTAGTGATGTTCATGCCCTTTGCACTAATGCTTTCCTTATGCTTTGGTAAATAGTGTGTCCTCTGTACTGTCAGAACATAATTATCATAACCTTCTGGCTGTCCATAATACTCCATTCTAGGACGATCACTTCCCTGAGTATTTTTATCCTTTCTTGTACTACCTGCCTGCCCTAGCACTTCTTGCATTTCAGTTTCATTCAGTGAGGGTCAATATTTTTTTCCGTGCTTCTAGGAGCCATCACACTAGAGAGTCACACCAACTCTTGGGGTCCTTGCCAGGATTTTAAATCTTGTATTTCAGGAGAGCGCTCTCACACCAATAGGAATTTCCCTATCCAACTTTATGTTCTGGTCACCCTGATCAAGCACCCTCTGAACTCAGTCCCGTGTGTACGCCCCAAGCTCTTGATGGTACATGCCGGCTAGGTCTTGCATCTTCTTTCGGGAATAGTCCTTCACCATCATCATTAAGCATAGCAGCTCCCAACTGGAGCTATGGGTCATGCTATGATTTAACCCTAATTATGAGCCTAGTGGTCAGAGGCTCCTTCAGGAGCACTACCCAGATGTCTCCTCCATGTGTAAGAATGCTGTTTTCTGACTTTGGCTCAACAGACCTGCCATCCTGGGCATTTAACCATCTTTCAACCACTCTAAAATTCTGGTCTTGGTGCTCAGCATTCTCCACCTTTTCCCCACTGATGAGATCTCTGTATGCAATAGAGATGCTCTGGCTTTTACACTTACCTTGCAATTGCCTGCTAGTGACTGACCCTCAACTGTTCATTGTTTTTATGTAACCAATGAACTTAGCAATAGCTATCCAACTGTATTATCCTTATTGCTGTTACTTCCACCACATGTCTCGAATGCCTGATATATCACACCTCTGGTATTGCCTTCCACCTAGTATACCATCTTAATTGTATTATCACCTTATGCCAGGGGCTGTCTGTTCTTTACCTATACCCATCCAGGTGGTCTATAATCCAGCTCCCCAACCCCAGCTTATTGTCTGCTTTCTCCAAGCAATCTTGGTACCAGTTGTCACAGGTAGGATTCTTGGGAAACAGATGCTGGGACAGAGCATACAAGATGTTAAAGGAAGGGAGAGGAAGCAGGATTGGTCAGAGAAAGAAGTCAGATTCCAAGACAGGTCCAACCAAGCTTTGGCTAACCTGTCCAGGAGCTCCTGAGTGAATATTTACATCAGAAGTGGAATTTATGCCCCAGCCTTGCTCGGTCACCCAGTGTAGACTGTCCTGGAAAGGGCATGGCTTTGGACAAGGCTGTTCTCTGCAGCTGAAGCAGACCCCTGTGGAGCTGACAACTGGAGGCACTCCCTGCAGCTTGGGAGCAAGTCCTTCCTTGAAGGGCCATCTGGGCAGCATACTTCCATGTCTACTACTGGGGCAAACACAGCTATCAAGCACATTCTCTTTTTCAAAGAACCAAAAGATCTATCTTGTTTTTTTACCTTCTCCTCCCCTAGCTGGGGAAATCTTTTGTTTAATTAGATAAGGGGAAGCATAGCAGAAAATGCTATTTATTTTCTAATATCCATTGTATCCTTTCTTGATATTATGACCCCTAATTGGTCATTTGGCACCTAAAATGAAGTTGTTAAAGGACTAAGTTTTGGCCTATAGGTTGTAAGCAGAAAGGTATCCTTAAAGGGAGGAGGCATGATCATCTTTTTCCTATTCTCTCTCCTTCTAATTAGAATTTAGACATGATGGCCAGGAACTTAAGCATCCACACTGGACCATAAGGTAGAAACCATATGTTGAGAATGGAGGAAATTAGGTCTTTGATGGTCATGCAATCACCATACTAATCTAGTCTGCCTACCTCTGTACTCTGTTTATGTGATAAATAAATGTTCATCTTGGCTAAGGACACTTAAGAAATATTCTGCTTTTCATGGGCTAACTTATTCCTATCTGATGCAGAATTTGATTCCTATAAATTCATGCTGCACATAATATTAACTTTAAAAGAAATGTGGTTATTACAAGTATCTCCTGCCCAATGTGCATGTAAGCTAAACATGGGACACAGGTTTTTGTAAAAAGAAAAAGTTTTCATTGTAAGGTGGCTGAGCAACGAGACAGGAGACTAGTTCAAATCTGTCTTTCCAAATTCAAAGGGTGTACAGAATTTATAAATTTATGCATAGTTAGCAGTGGCTTATGCATAGTTAGCAAGGGGTTGGTGAAATTTACAGAGTTAGGGCAGGACTTTTCTCCTGTACCTGTTTAGCATCTTAATCTGCTACTACATACACTGTCATTCTAAAAATGGTGCTAACTCCTGCCCAGAGGTGGAGATTTTTGTATGATGAAGAAAAAGGTGACTTGAGGCCTTCTGGAACTGTTTCTGGCAGGTGCCCACTCCAGTTTAGGTTTCAGGCACTATTGCAACTCCTCAAAGCTCTTTGAATTCCTACTGGCTCTGAAAAAACAAACTTGAAACATTCTGTTGCTATTGTTCTTTTTGGTGTCCTCAGTTTAGAAATTCAGTCTGAGTTAACCCTCTGGGGTTCAGTTTCATGGTGTTGGCTTAGTGGAAACATTTGGACTGTGGGTGGTAAAGACTCATATTGCAAGATGAAAAACGTGACACTTATCCAGTTGCAAGATATTTGTGGCATGAAAGTAATTGGAAAAACATAAACTTGGTATTTGCTGACTTTTTCTTGCCACTTTTAGGAAAGTTCTATGAGAAATGAACTCAGGCTAGAACTCACCAGTCTGACAGTAGAGATGGAAAGAAACACATTTTTGCCAGGAGGGGAACTCTATGATCAAAGTGAATTAAGAGTACCATAATTTGGAGCCTTATAGGGCTGAAAAAAACAACCACTTCTAAACCTCTGTGAAGCACATAGAAACAAGTGCCTGTGAACCAAAGCCTTGTAAGGAAATATGCCTGCCAGTCAGCATACAAGTTTGACAAATACGGGTTAAGAGTGCTGTCAACCTGTTAAATCCCGTTGTTCCAGATGTCCCAAGTTAGCTGTTATTAAGAGTGAGTTGGCTACACAGCACACACAAGCCAGGAAATGAAAGATAAAAAGAGTCTTTGGGCTTAAAAACTTATCTAGGCAAGAACTGTGGCTGTAATTTCTCACACACAGAACTGCCTGAAAGCAAAAGGATCAAAAACCTTTTAAATTTTGGCATGAATTATATTGCTAGACATGACATCAAGCCTGATGTGCATCCACGGGCTTTTGCCATTGTTACTGACAAGCACAGTTGTGGAGGTGCTTAGTACTTCTGAAGCAGCATTAGCAGACATCTGTGCCCAGTCACTAGAGGCCTTGATTGGCAGGATGTAGGATGTCTGTTGTACCTGTATAGTTCACAGTGGGTATTGTGTGGTTCTGGAGTTGGTAACACAAACAGCTTCTGATGGTCATGGTTTCCTACGCTTTGCAGGAGCAAAGTAGTTCCAAAGTCACTTCCTAATTGTAGAAGAGTCATTGCTCCCTTGGTGGCGTAGTTCTGTGAAGACTTTGGGACTCATTCCTGACATTCCAAGTATTCAGTACTCTTCATGGTTAAGTCAAGGGGTATGGATTCTATTTTCTGCATCTGAACCTTGACTGATACTATCACTTTTATAAGAATAGTGGTTGCAGACAATTGGATCTCCATGCAGACAGAAAAACATGAATAAGGAAAATTAGAATAGGAAACTAGAATTGGTTACCAGTCCTGCCAGAGTTGAAAGTAGCAATGATTTTGCTAGTACTAGAGAATGAGACATTCCAGCCCATGATACACAATGACAAACTAAGAGACTGACTTACAATTATATTTCTAATTCTGCCCTTGTCTATTTTGAGTACCAACATTATACTGGCCTCAAAATGCACTGTGGTGCTTTCTTTTCTGCTCTCAAATAGGAATTATCAAATCTTTTAAAGTATGGTAAAAACAAACAAACAAACCTAGTTTTGACCCCATTTTACCAAGTGAGAGTAGCATTAACTTCTCTTTAAGGAGTTTAGAAATCACTGTACATGTCACAGTGTTCTTTTTATAAACTCAATTACTGGGAGCTTTAAAGTCTCACTCTTAAAATGGGTATTGGGATAGGTATTGATTCTAAGACGAGTGAATTAGGAGGCAGTTATCTGTATTTAGGATTCCTGGCTTAGCAAGGGAAGAGGTCATCAATGCCTTGTAGATTTTTCAGGATAAATATGATCACTTTAGATGATTTCTTCCAGTCTCGTGGTTTTAAATACCACTTGGTAACAAATTTATAACCCTTGACTTAAATTCTTCACTGAGCTCCAAACTTGCTGGTACAACATCTCTATTTGTATGTGAAATAGGCATCTCTATCTTAATGTCTAAGACCACTGACCCTTCCCACTAAACCCACCACTAGCCTAATGTTCCCCATTTAAGCAAGGAACAACCACTATCCATTTGCTTCCGCTAAAAAAAAAATCCTTACCATTTTTGTCTCCTTTTTTTTCTTACAATCCATCAACAGATCCTGTTGGCTCTACTTCAAAATATATCCTGAATCCTACCAGTTCTCAACATATCCACTGCTATCGTATTCCAAGCCACCACAGTTTGTTTTCTGCACCCCTGAAACAGCCTCCTAGTTAACCTTGCTACTGGCAGTTTTGAAGGACTACATTCTATTCACAAGCAGCCGCTTTACAAATTATGCCAGTCTCCAGCTCAAAACCATAGAGATTTCTCTTTTACCCAGCTGCTTAATCAGAGCCCTGCCCATGTCACTAATCCCATTTCTCACAATCATCACACCTAGGTTCTCTGTGCTCTAAAACCCTGGCCTCATTACTTCTTGCCAGAACGCCAAGCATGTTAAGCTTGAGGTATTCTGTAACTTGTTCTCTCTGTCTGGGCCCTTTTTCCCTCAGTTTCCTCCAAGGTTTGTCCTGCTTTCATTCAGCTCTGTGCTCAGATGTCAGTTATCTAAACAGCACGCTCTTTATCTCCTACCCTTATCATTCATACTATTTTATATCATTTTAGTTCTGCCCCTCTCCAGAATGTAAAGCTCCACTGGCGCAGGGAATGTTATTTCATTCACACCGTTCCCCTAGATCCTTGAAAAATGCCTCGCACATAGTAGGCACTTAAAAAACATGCTTGTTAAGTGAATCTGTATTGAAAATTTCCTGCTTAACTGTAATACTGGCTTTGTGAGGTCACCTCGCCAAGACAGGCATACAAACGCTGAAGGTGGCAAAACTCAGCTCCTCCAGCCAGAGCTGGGCTTTAAAATGTTTTTTCATTTCTTGTCCAGCAGGGATGGATGAGCAGTAGTCAGTGAGGCGTGGAGGGGCTGAGGAAGGAGTCTCAGGGGTTCAGAGTTTACTGTTATTCACTGCAGCGCTTGCTTTTCATGGATAGGGCTGGCGCTGGGGCTGGCGCAGGGGCTGCGATGCGGAACGGAATGCCCAGGAGCCCAGCTACAAACAACCCCGACAGCCATTTTCCGAAGCTAGTCTTCCTAATTACCCAGGCGGAGCGTTTACGCAGGAAAGAGGGGCGGGACTTACTGTGAAGCCCTCACTCCGGAAACCCCACCCACGGTGGCGTCTCACCGTCGAGGATTCACAAAACGCTGACCAATACGTAACAGCCGGCAGCGAAAGCGCGCACTCGAGCACCAATGAGAGCGGAAGGAGGGGAATCGGGGCAAGGCACACTCTGTACGTGCAACTGTGATTGGCTGGAGCCCTTTTCTCTTCTTTTTGGTACTGGTTGGATTTCCTTTCCCCGCCCACCCAGTTGGCCTTTGTCTAGGTACTTCTGATTGGCTCCTCCTGGTTGGTGTTGGGCGATATTTGGGGGATTGTTCATCACGGATTGGCGGATTTGAGCTCCTGGCGGCTCCCTCTCGAAGAAAGAATCCATCCCATTTTTCACTCTGTTCCGTCTCCCGACCCGTAGGCTTCT
Organism: Smutsia gigantea; assembly: GCA_032199065.1. Taxonomy (NCBI): domain Eukaryota; kingdom Metazoa; phylum Chordata; class Mammalia; order Pholidota; family Manidae; genus Smutsia; species Smutsia gigantea. The sequence continues at coordinate 69,712 of JAVSCE010016738.1, read as the reverse complement.
CCCTCAACTCGCGCGCACGAATGGTTAAAAAAAAAAAAAAAAAAAAGGGTGTGAGGCTCGAGCCCGCCAGCCAGGCCTCTAGCCCCCACCGCGCGTCCTCAGCGAGGACCCTTGCGAGCTGCCCGTGACGGTGCCTGAGCTGTTTGAAAACCCGTTAGGCTCTGGGAAACTACCGTTCCATCTGGTTCCGGAGTCGGTGCGTGTCAGGGGGACGAGTGGCGGTCGTGAGACGGCTCTAGCCTGTCGCGTCTCTGCAGCGTGGAGACTAGAACCGGCACTTTTGAAGGACGCTACCTCCAATCGCAGCGCTGGCGCGGGCGGAGACTAAAACACGGGGGTCCTGAGACTAAGGAAAACGCGCCAAGTTCCCGTCGGTGGTGGAGTGGGAAAGACGGTAGCGGTCCCGGCGCTTCGCTAGCGGGACCACTTTTTGCACTTCTTGCCGACTCGGGGCGGGCGTACCTCTGGGGATGTAGCTGGTGCCGGAGCACGACGCGGCCGAGCGGCAGCCCGGGTTCCCGCTCTTGAGGGGCGAATGGTCACTCCTCCCCAGGAAGGGCGATCCGACCAGCTTTTCCTGGGCTCGGGGACCCCGCGGGCTCTGTGCACGGTCGCACCTGTCGCACCTACACTCATCCCGGTTGCACCAGTCGGCGTCAGTGCCGCGGACCTCGCTTTGGGTCATGACCCGGTAAGGAGGGCCTGGAAAGGAGGGGTCAGTGTTTGAGCGCCGAGGCAAGTTTAGCCGGCTCCCGGGGGATTGCTTCGGGACGCCAGCGCCGGCGCCGCGCGGGGGAGACCCCAGGACCGCTTCAGTGTTGGCGCCCTTGTCGAGCTGCCAGCCGAGCCCTCTGTGCCGCGGGCGGGGTGCCCTCTCCTGCTGCCGCTGGGGACCGGGAAGGCGGGTGCGGGCAGGGCTTAAATAGGCCAGCTCCATGGGCGAGGGGGCCAGGAGCCGTGTGCGGGCCAAAGACGCTGCCGGCCAGCTTTCCGCCGGGCGCAGGGCTGAGTCTGACGGGCGCGGACAGCAGCACAACCCCAGCACCTCTTCGCTCTCTGTCCCGTACCTGGAGTGTTGCGGGATAGGGAGAAGTGTTTGCACTCACGTTGCCCTGTGTCGCTAGTTGCAAATTTTACCGCGCAGTTTTAGTTTTAAATTTTTCTGAAAGTGTTTAGAACGTCACATGTCTTGAAGCTTTGTCGAGGATGTTATCCTTAATTATTTCACATTTTTTCGTGAAAAATTGGAATTGAGTCGTATCGTCTAATAAAGAACTTAACGAATTGGTGTATGTTAATACTGTCATTTGTTCAAGAACATTTAATGTTTGCTTGGGTTTTCTGCGAAACTTGATTTAGACTCCTCTAAGAAAGTTAAAAAAAATTTTTATTAAGGTATTATTGATACACACTCTTATGAAGGTTTCACATGAAAAAACGTGGTTACTACATTTACCCATATTATCAAGTCCCCACCCCTGTCCTTCAGTATAGTAAGATGCCACAGATTCACTATTTGCCTTCTTTGTGCTACACTGAAAGTTTTTTGATGTAACAACCCCAATTATAAGGAGGACCAGGACTAAGAAAATGTATAGCGTAAGATACGGCGCCTGGTAAAATGTTACGTCAGTGATGTTAAACGCTTAATCATTGCTTTGAGGGACCAGGAGGATTGGTTTATTGATTAGAATTTATAATCCGTTATTACTGTTGCATGACTACCTTCTATTTATTTAAGTGCGGTTACTCTGTCTCTTAGAGAATATAGTTGCCATTATTTAGAATTGGCTTCCAAGGAAAACCTTTTTACCAATTCTTAGAGATCCCTGACACCTTAATGCAGGCTGGTTTATTGTTTGTGGTAGTATTTCATCAGCAGCATTAAGTGGCCAGGAGGGTAAATTGAGTTGGAGAGGAATGGAGAAATTGGTCAGCTTTCCAATTACCCCTGAATGAGTCTCAAAACTGTAGTTTCCTGGATCAAAAGCAGCAGAGTGAAATGCTTAGTAAGGATGGAATTTGAATTTTGTCCCTGTTGCTCTGTATCTGTATTTGAAAATGATTGCTGAGCTTTTGGGCTCTTAAGTAATTTTTTGGTAAATACATCAGATAATTTTCCCCCGCATAGCCTAGTAGGCCTCATACATAAAATAACTACCACAAATACTGCCATTTTTTTATCCCAAAGTTTTATTTTAAAACAGGGAAGAAAGGTTGCAAAGGCAAACCAGATCTCTCTTTTCCTACTAAAAGCAGTCTTTACCAAAAATCTGTAGTTTAAGAAACGTTTGGAAGATGAGTAGTATATTGGGGTTTCTATTGCATAAGAATTTGATATACACAAAGTACAGCAGTTTTTTACACCACTGTCCCAACTTTGCATAGCAGTATAATGCTTTATTTAGCTCAGGTTTTTAGGTACAACTCAACATCAGGTCTTTACTTTTTCTTGCATGCAAGTTATACTTCAAATAAACTTTATTTAGAGACTTTATTTCATGCATTCGTATTAATAACTAGAAAAGGCTTTAGGCGGACTCATTCATTTCTAGCACTCTTGATTCTCATTCATCGTACTTTAGAATTAGAGATGGTAGTTGCTCAGTATTTTCTGAATGAATTAGCAGATTATAGTAAAAAGTAGGTTTTTACTCCTTAGTAATACTGCCTTACTGAGGGTCTATTAAAATGAGGTATTTTGTGATGTGACCCTTAATCTAGTAGCAGGCTAATAAAAGTTCAGTATCTGGTATTTTTTGTTGTTAATAAAGTTAAGGACAGATGGCAAGTTCCTTCGTTTAAGCAATAAACATTGCCTGTTATTGCCAGGAATCTGGTTTTCAAATATGAAGTTCTAATTCATATCATTCCTTAGAAAATTAGTTTTAAAAATTAATGAGTTTACAACTAATAACTGACAACTAATGAAACCTATTCTCTGTGATTAACAGATATGATTGGTGACTACAGCATCCCTGTATAAATTAATTCTTGTCATCTCCTGGAGATTTGAAGAGAAAATGCCTGGTGTTGTACCTAGTGAAAGTAATGGGCTTTCAAGAGGTAGTCCCTCAAAGAAAAATAGACTTTCCTTGAAGTTTTTTCAGAAAAAGGAAACTAAGAGAGCCTTGGATTTCACAGATTCTCAAGAAAATGAAGAAAAAGCTTCTGAATATAGAGGATCTGAAATGTATGTATCTTACTTTAAGTATATTTCTATACTTAAAAAATTCTTCAGGGTGGAAGGAGTGAGCTTGAATTGATACCTCTACTGGGGCCAAAAACACAGGGTAAGATAAGTCTTGCAGTGTATAATGGAAATAGCAAAACTGGTGGTTCCCTGCAGGGAGTGCATCCATAAAGTTAACTCATTTACACTGTGCTCAGCCAGTTAGTCTCCAAGTTAGTCTAAAATTATTTTTTGATTTAAACTTAATTGTAGGGCAGCACATTTTGTGTGAGGGTAACAAAGCAGGCGATCTTTGGTTCAGAAGACTTGACCAAACTTTGTAGTCATACCTAGTATATGAATTATCAAACCTATTGGTGTACAACGACAAATCCTGTTTTAAATAAACTTAAAAATAAAGTTTTTGAAACAAATAAATCCTTCAGTGACTAAAATCAGAACAAAATGGAACACTTTGTTCCACCAGTAGTTGCTCTGGTTGGAGTTAACACTAGCTCCCTATTCAACAAATGGGCACTTTGCTATATGACTGAAGTGTTTTGGTCTCCTGTTGTTTCCTAATATTTACTGGTAACCAGTTTAGGAAATGGTGTGTGAACCTTTGTTTCTCAGCATTCATGCCTATTCTAGAATAATAGCCAGGAGCTGTAAAATAAATACAAGTGCTAAGAGGACTTACTGTTTGTTAAAGAGTGGTAAAAGAATTATAAAGCCGAACAAAGGGATAGCTATATTCTCTTAAAAGACTCTCTTTCCTCTTAATCTTTTATTAACAGAATCTTCTATTTGAGATAGTGCAGCCTCTTCCAAATACTGTCATAGGTTATTCCTGGATTTCTATAAAGAGTTCAACTACTTGATTAAAATGTCATTGTTGGCTTAGCAAATCACAGTACCAGTTCCTCAGTTTTCAACTCTGTAAAATGGGATTCACAGCCTTTTGGAATTTGTTTTGAGGCTTGCTGAGTGTAATAGTGTTTTTAAAGAGCTTGTAAAAGTTTTATGCTGGGTGTAAAACAATTTTTGTGCTGGCACAAATTTCTTTTAAAATGTTATCTGAATAAAATCCATATACTTTCAGATCATACAACTTTTGGTACAAGAATACACCTAGAGAAGTAATATTTTCACTTAATATATTATACTTCATTATCTTCTCTCTGTATTTAATAGTGACCAAGTTGTTCCTGCAGCACAGTCCTCACCCATAAACTGTGAGAAGAGAGAAAATTTGTTACCATTTGTGGGACTCAATAATCTCGGCAATACTTGTTATCTTAATAGTATACTTCAGGTAAATCGACAATTTTGCTATATAATAAAACTTTAGTAGGCAAAAAATGATACAAAAGTTAATGTTTCTGAGGATTTCAGATTACTAGAGAATTTTAATGGTCCATACTGCCTTTGCCTCTGATTGTAAATAAACCAGATGGGCTAAAAATAATAATGATGCTAAGTTGCATGTTACAAACTTCCTTTGGAGTAAGAGAAAGTGATGTATTAAATGAAGTTGGGATGGCAAAATTGAGTAGACCTTGTTTAAGTGGAAGATGCCAAACCTCTAGTTTTTTGCCTGATTCCTGGTGTCAGGGTGATAATTATTTTAACTTTTGAAACTCTGTTTTATGTTGTGCTCTTAAAACTTTGAGTCTTAGCAGTATCTGCTCAGGCTTAGTGCTTTGCTGCCAGTGAGAGAAGACAGTGGGGTATTACAATTTCTGACCTAAGTCTTTAATTTCAGAATTTTAAGTAATGCTCATTAAAAAAGCATGATAGCATTTTTAATGATTTTAGATGCATTATTGTTTGTTCAGTAAATACTCAGACTGTGTCACTTTTTATAGGTCTTATATTTTTGTCCTGGTTTTAAATCTGGAGTGAAGCACTTATTTAATATTATTTCACAGAAGAAAGAAGCCCTAAAAGATGAAGCCAATCAAAAAGATAAGGTAAAAAGTAGAAAAAACAAACAAACAGTATAGATAGTAAATTAATAGAAATTTACTTGCTTAGAAATGGAAAAGTAATAGATGAGGATTTGGGAGGAGGATGACAGAATATTTCTCTTCTGACAAACTATAACAATTGAATTTTTCAGTATCTTGATGGTGCCAGAAAGGTCATTATTTTTAATTCTTACAGGACAGCTAACTAGATTACCCACTTTTACAGTGTCTTCTCCAGCCCTTTTATTTGTATACTAATAAACACGGTCATTTGTTTACCACCATTACAATTTATCATACCCTTGTACCACCTGTTATTTATCTACCATGTTTTCGAGTTGTCGATTTTAAAATTCAAGTAAATATAAAGAAGCCATTGATTTGTATAATTAGAAAACCATTATCATCTACATAATAGAAAGTAACCAAAAAATACTCTTAAATTGTTTTAAAAAGTTTATTTGTATACCTTCATAAAATTAGTGTTATCCTGAAATTAAATTTAGAAAAGCTAGTATTGTTTAGTGAGACAAAGACAAGAAGGGGGTAGGTACTTAATTCGTTTATAAATAAAAATATTGGTTTGTGTGTTTCTTGACAGGGAAATTGCAAAGAAGATTCTTTGGCAAGTTATGAACTAATATGCAGTTTACAGTCCTTGATCATTTCAGTTGAACAACTTCAGGCTAGTTTTCTCTTAAATCCAGAGAAATACACTGATGAACTTGCTACTCAGCCAAGGCGACTGCTTAACACACTCAGGTATAGCCTATAATAAAATTTTAGGATTCCAATTTAGCAACTTACTACTCTCTTTCAAGGGAAGTGGTATGTGAACAGATGGGAATAAAGGGCAAGGAAAATAGAAACCACATCTAGAGTCCTTAATGCCCCAGAGGCTCCAAAAACTGAAAAAATTTTATGTTTAATTCTAAATTCATTAGATCTGAATTTTTATGGGACTGTTTGGTTTCTATTCATATTTATCTGTAATGTGAATATTTGCATATTTTTCTGTAGAAATACGTGTTTAATGATGGGACATTGACCACCTTTATCATGTTGGTGCTAATATATTTTCCTTATGTGCTATATTGCCTTTTTGAATCTAAAATTTCTCAATTTCCAAACACATCTGGATGTAAGGATTTCAGATTAGGAATTGTAGGTCTATATTCAAAATATATTATGCTTAAGAACTGTAAATTCTGAACATTCTGTGTTGAATGTGCTTAGAAGAGAACTATTAATTACTGGATTACATTTGAGTATCATCTTAAAAAAGACACTTTATCCTGTACATAAAATAGTTGTATCCAAAATATAAGAAAGTCTTTAAAAAATTTATTTAATCATTTAGCTTTGAAATAAACCTAGGTTTAATACACTGTTCTACATTTATTAACAGGCTATGTAACAAGGTAGCAAGGTGGCCGAGAGCAGGGTTGGATTCTGGCTTTGCATCTCTGTGACCTTGGGCAGGTTACTTTATCTATACATACTGGTAATAAATAGTACTTAACCTCATAGGGGTTATTGTGAGATGATATACATATAAAAAATATTTTGAATAAAACCTGGTACATAGTAAACACTAAATACATACTAGCAGTTATTAACAATACTATATTTAGAGGAAGATCAAAGTATTTGTGATTATGAAAATGAGGTAAAATTTGTTTTTACTTTTAGTTACAAGTTTAGGTAAGTTTCAAATTAGCTAAAGAAATGTTTTTAGATTTTTAAAATAATTATGATATCCCCATAATTTCATTTCTATGTAGAAAGTTTTTTTTTTGCATTCTATCTTCAAACTAGAATAGATGAAATGGAAATTTTTATTTATAGGGAACTCAACCCTATGTATGAAGGATATCTACAACATGATGCACAGGAAGTATTACAGTGTATTTTGGGAAACATTCAAGAAACATGCCAACTCTTAAAAAAAGAAGAAGTAAAAAATGTGGTAGAATTATCTACTCAGGTAGAAGAAAAACCTCATCAGAAAGAAGAAATGAGTGTTATTAACAGCATAGAGATGGACAGTATGAGGCATTCTGAAGACTATAAAGAAAAACTCCCAAAAGGAAATGGGAAGAGAAGAAGTGACACTGAATTTGGAAACATGAAGAAAAAAGTTAAAGTATCCAAGGAACATCAGTCATTGGAAGAGAACCAGAGACAAACCAGGTCAAAGAGGAAAGCTACAGGTGATACATTAGAGATTCCTCCTAAAATACTCCCCAAGCACATTTCTGAAAATGAGAATGCAAGACCTTCTCACAAAAAATCAAGAGTTAAAATAAATTGGTTAAAGTCTGCAACTAAGCAACCCAGCATTCTTTCTAAATTCTGTAGTATGGGAAAAATAACAACAAACCAAGAACCTAAAGGACAATCTAAAAAAAATGAGTATGATCTTGAAGAGGACTTGGGGAAGTGTGAAAATAACACAACTAATGGTTGTGAGCTTGAATCTCCAGGGAATAATGTTAAACCTGTTAATGTTAATGAAGTTAAGCCCATGAACAAAGGTAAGTATAATTTATTCTTAGACATTGATAGGTAGGATTAACAGCTACAGAACTGTAATTTTCTTTTAAGATTCATACACAGCAAATACCTGGCTAAAGTTTTAAGAGAAATTTAACACTGAATATGAAATTTGATGTGTTTTAAGCACTGTACTTGGATGTTTTGTGGTGTGTGCGTGTATAAATTTCATTAATCTCAAGGTAATGTTAATTTATGGTATATAAGTTAGAGTTCAATACATTTTAATGGAAAGAGAAGTATTTTATCCCCTTACAGCCCCAAATATTCAGTATTTGATAAAACTCATGAAATTGCATTTAGTGAGATGCAATTTTAAAGTGGAGAACTAAGTAGTTGTAACCATACTTGGAGTGGATTTCTACCTTTTTTCTTCCAGATCTATAAATCTTGGGAGAAATGTCAAGTATTGGTATGTTTAATGGTTTTACTCAAAGTGTCATCATTTTTTGGGATGTTATTCTATAGGGGATATTTTTGTGAAGGGAGTTAAGTAATAAGACAGTTTTTTTTTTTGACTTTTTTGGAGACAGCAACTAACTCATATTTAAAACTTTACAGGGAATTTATATTTCATGAAAAGGCACCTCTTAATGCTAATATACAAGTTAAGATTATAGCCTTATTCATGATATACTTTAAATGGAATATTCTGTAAAGACTTAAAATTTTCTTATTTTTGTTTTAGGTACAGAGGAAATTGGTTTCGAGCTAGTAGAGAAATTATTTCAAGGTCAACTGGTACTAAGAACTCGTTGCTTGGAATGTGAAAGTTTAACAGAAAGAAGAGAAGATTTTCAAGACATCAGTGTACCAGTACAAGAAGATGAGCTTTCCAAAGCAGAGGAGAATTCTGAAAGTAAGCAAAATTGGACTCTTGTAAGGATCATGGAATGATTTATAGTTTTCTCCAACAAAACAGTCTTATATAGCTTGTGTGATTATTGAGAAAAAAGCTGACTTTTTGTGTCTTTGATATAATAAAATATTTCTGCTTATATAGTTTGACTTGTTAATAGGTAGCATTTGGAAAATTGTAGCATGTTTATTTTGATGTGTAGAGTATGTTATAATGGGAAAATGAAATGCCTTATTAAGTTTTGGGTACCTGAATCTCTCACAGCTAAAGTGAGGATATTTTTGTTAACACAGTATTTTAGCCATGTTTTATCAAGTATAAAATAAACCACAGAAAGTATGGAAATGTAATGGGAAATGATCATGAGATTGGTTTACCTGTTCAGCTACTGGAAATTAGCTATTACCTATAAAAACCTGTCTTAAATTGAGTCAGACTAGGTTTATCTTGATTTTGCTGTCTCTAAATAATCTATTTGGGAAGGATTGGTTGGTTGAAATTGGATGCTAGTTTTGAATATTGAACTTTGTGATTTAATTTTGAAATGTCTGAGTTCCCATTTGTGAGTAAAGGGATTGTCTCACCTAGTTTCTCCAGAGCCAAAAACAGAAATGAAGACCCTGAGATGGGCAATTTCACAGTTTGCTTCAGTGGAGAGGATTGTAGGAGAAGATAAGTATTTCTGCGAAAACTGCCATCATTATACTGAAGCTGAACGAAGTCTTTTGTTTGACAAGATGCCTGAAGTTATAACTATTCACTTGAAGTGCTTTGCTGCTAGTGGCCTGGAGTGAGTATGAGAAATAAAATACATATGAAGAAAGTAGCTGTTGGAAGTTTTGTTCAAAGTAGTATGAGTAACAGAATAGTACAATACAAACTACTGAAGTAATAGATTGCCTTAGAAAAGTTTGTTTTCTTATTAACATTGTCCCTGTAAAAATTCATCAGTTTAAATCTGTTTGGTATGAATACATAGTCTATTTCTTAACATATCTTTTCATTTTTAATATTAAGGATAGTTTTACTTAAATTGATGAAAGCAGGGAACAGATTTTATATACGTCAGCTTTTCTGAGGGGAGAAAAAGGTAAAATTGTTTCAGTTTTAAGGTGAGCCAGGAAATCAAAACTAGTCTAAACAATTTAAGAGATTGTTATAGTTGAATATTTAAATATCTAAAAGCTGTTTAAAAATGGTAAGTATAAAATGCCAATTACGTATTAGATAGTCTCTTTTTCTGGATGTATACATATGTCATTGTAGATTTTAATTCTTTTCTATACTATAATGGATTATTTCAATATACCATGAGGGTTTCCCAGCAGCTCTCCACCCACTTTATTACACCAGGTGACAGAGTCCTTTCCTTCTGTGGACTTTGTTACAGTATTGTTTCTTTTCCCCAAATTTGGTAGAGAAAGATTTTACATTAAAGTGTACACTAAGAAATATAAAGAATTTTGAAGTTGTGTTTAATGCCATTTCGTTATACAAAATTAGGAAAATAAAATGAAGGGAAGACAATGTCATATATCCCTTCACTGAAACACCTATTAGTACTTATTTCAGTATTTTTTCTTTGTGTAAATATTATAAATATACAAAATTGGGGTCTTGTTTTTATCCTTTTTGTTAATTGATATGAGCACTAAATATTAATAGTACATTCAGACTTTCACTCGGTTTCACATTGGGTATAAAACTGAATAGATGTAAAGTGGAATTTGCAGAAAACCTTTTTTTTCTTCTTCCAAAGGTTTGATTGTTACGGTGGTGGACTTTCCAAGATCAACACTCCTTTACTAACACCTCTTAAATTGTCACTGGAAGAATGGAGCACAAAGCCAACCAATGACAGCTATGGATTATTTGCAGTTGTGATGCATAGTGGGATTACAATTAGTAGCGGGCACTACACTGCTTCTGTTAAAGTCACTGACCTTAACAGCTTAGAACTAGATGAGGGAAATTTTGTGGTCAATGAAATGTGTGAAATAGGTAAGCCAGAACCACTAAATGAGGAGGAAGCAAGGGGTGTGGTTGAAAATTATGATGATGAAGAAGTGTCGAATAGAGTCAGTGGAAATACACAGCCAAGTAAAGTTTTGAACAAAAAAAATGTAGAAGCTATTGGACTTCTTGGAGGACAAAAGAGCAAAGTAGATTATGAGCTATATAACAAAGTGTCTAATCCTGATAAAGTTGCCAGTACAGCATTTACTGAAACTAGAAATTCTGAGACTAATAATACTAATGGGACCCATGAGTCTGATAGAAACAAGGAATTCAGTGACCAAACAGACATTAACATTAGTGGATTTGAGAATAAAATTTCATATATAGTGCAAAGCTTAAAGGAGTATGAGGGGAAGTGGTTGCTTTTTGATGATTCCGAAGTGAAAGTTACTGAAGAGAAAGACTTTTTGAATTCTCTTTCCCCTTCCACATCTCCTTCATCTACTCCGTACTTGCTATTTTATAAGAAATTATAGAGTGAGTGTATTTTCCTTGTGTATATATTAAACAGACCTCGACAAACATTGTAAAAGTTGATTACATGACAGTCTTTAGCTTATCTTTTGAAGCTATTGGATATTATTGGTCTCTAGATTTTTAGATTGTGAAATTTGAATTACTGAAAACCATGTTAATTTTTAGGATTCATTTTCCTCAGTAGAGACTAGTAATGCATTATCTTCTGGGAACAAACTTGTATAGGTTCTTAAATTGAGTTATCTAAATTGAAGCATTTAAACACTTTTGATTTTACACCTATCTTTCTTTTTGTGTTTGCTTTCTAAAATAAAGTGCTTGTATTTGTATCTCCATATTTTGGAGTAATTATCTACATGATGTTTATAGGTCCTGTGGTTTTTCAGCTAAGAAGCAGAATCTCATTTTGTGCATTTAGTTTTATATGTCATGAAGCCAAATCTTTGATGGGCTGTATTAGAGGCACAAAGTCTGGAATATGTGTGTTTTCACAATGGTGTGTACTTACTGTGCCTTGAACCACTTTGAAAAATGTCTTAGGAAACCTGGTCAGTCCCTTTCTATCTTCAAAATAATTTTTATTTGTATTTATGAAGATGATTCTGTATGCTAGTCTTTTTGGGCATGGACTAATTTGTTTCTCTTCATAATCATAGTCTGCACGATCTGTATATAGTACATCAAACAGAGGTATGACCTTAAATTTAACTTTTTTTAAAAACCAGGAGGTCAATAAAATTTAAAGTGCTTAACAACTATGTATACAAATGCTCAAAATTTTTTTTACGTGCATATTTTTACCATAAATATAGCTGGGTCTCTTGACACTGTGTGTGTATGTGTAATATATATATATTATACACACACGTACATAGAAGAAACATGCATAATTTCTTTTGATAATACTCAGTGTTCTTTGTGACAGATGAAGATATTTTCCAAGAAGAGAAATTGTGCTTAGTCCACCCAGGTTGTTATACTTCAAAGAAGTTTTTGGTCAAAGTTTTTAAACATTCTAATTGTCCTTTTAAGTAGACATAACTTCATGGAATCCAAAACCAGAAAACTTGAGATGATGCTTTGGGCACTTACATATAAAAATTTGATTAAATTTTCATTTTAAATAAAGTATGTTAAATTGGTTAAACGATCTATTTTTTAAATGATCATTCTTGGTATTAGAACATTAAAAAACAATCCTAATGAATATATGTGCTATTGGAGAACACTATTAATACCCCATTTCAACAAGTAAGAGCACCTGTCAACTAATAAATTATTTACATAGTTAAATAATATATTACATTCTTCCACAAGATGGAAAAGTCATGGTTCTCATCTCTTTCTATATTCAGAATCACTAATGGAACTTGTAAAAAAGAAACAACCCTGAACAGTACCCATAAGCTTCTGATGAAATAGGTCTAGGACAGAGTCTGGGCTGCTGAATAGCCAAGAGACAGCCAGTTAGGAACTACTAGTATTGACTCCTAATGAGAAAGTTTACATTTTAATAAAACTGAAGTATGTGGGCAGTTAGGAAGTATTCAACTGTCATGTTATATCTTAATGTATCAAGAGTAAGACTTCTGAGTCAGGTTAAAATAATTAGTATTGCATGATAATTATACTAATTACAGTATGTTCTTGATAGCGTCACTGAAGTTTGTGTGAAACAATCCTTACGTACATAAATGTAACCTAGAGAGAAATGACCTCTTGGGATTACTTAGTATTCTCTTATGTTACCTTCTCTCCCCTCCCCTGAGAGGAGAGAGTACTAGTACGTATGTTACCTTTTTTTGGTTTAATGTATTTCCATTCTTGACTCCATTAGTCTTTGCCTTTTGTTATTGTTCATCTGGATCCTCTGTCCCCAAATACATTTTTGAGGTTATGCCTTTTCTGATTCCTCAGTTTACTCCTTTTGATCCAACATTGTAGACTTATCTGAAAAACCTTTCTGTACCTCAGTCTTTGATGTATGTAAGAAGAATTTGGGGTAATATTGCCTGTTACAAATATAGGCTGGAAAGGGGGAATTATCAATCATCAATCACCTTGAATCCCAGGAAAATCAGACGTTGAGATCTAGTTTCCAACATCAACTGCAGAATGAAGGTACCATGTTAAATTTGATTTGTTCTTGATTTATGTAACTGGTCAGGAGATCAAAGGGATAGATTACAAACGATGGCTTTCTATAAGCTATAATACTACCCAAAGAAAAAACATTGTTCAAAACACTTAAAAAATCATTAATATGTACTTGGGAAAACCTGCAAATAGTTAAGATACTTCCAGAAGTCTTTTTGCGAAGTTAGAATTACAAATTAGTTCCAAATTTCAATTAGAACAGTTGGTTTTACATTTTAAATGTAGTTTGTAAAATCTATACAAATGTCTAAAAACATTCAGCTGGTAGGATAAAGATCAAACACCAGCGCTCAGTGTCATTTTATGGGGATATAAGATATAAGACAGCTTTACAGCAGATTTCTAATTTACCAGTTTAGATCACTAAAAAACTCAATGAAATGATTGGCTTGTTTAATTTGAAACAAGAATTATTTTAGTTGCTGAGTCATGAATTTCATACTGTAATTAGTATGATACGGTTCAGTCAACGGTCAGGCTCTTATCACTGGGAGTAGCTATCCCAGTATTTATAGGCAAAAGTTTTATCAGGTACAATTATTTCTGCAGTTTAAGTCTCCCTTTTGGGTGTCTGGAAAATAGCTTAGAAACTGGTTTTAAGACTTAATAAAACAGTTACCAGTATCTATGTCCACCCATTAATTTATTCATTTACTTAATTTGGGGCTCTTTGGGCCCAATAAAGTGACAATTTTTATTTTCATTTTGCTAGTTTTCGAACAAGTTCTTGAAGCAACTCAAGTTCTCTGCCTTTGTCAGTAAAGAAAATTTAAGTCTCAGTTTAGTGTAAACATTCACGTATTTAATAGTACCTTTAAAATAAGTATTACTACATTTAAAATGGTTCCAAAATGAATCTAAAAATGATAATATAAATTAAAAAATACAAAGTAAATAAATTTAGCATTGGCTATGGTATAAATAATGGTAAATGTATAGTGAGTCATTACCTTTGAGTCATTAAAATGTCTTAAAAAAAAGATTATAGCATATTACCAGATTATTAGGAACCACAGCCATGGTTCTCAAACTTCAAGGATCTACATTTGATACTGTTTCAGCCATTGCATTCTTCAATGAGTAAATTAATGCTGTAATTTCCAGAATTAAGTCCCAAGTCTTACTTTTCAACAGAGCTTAACTTTTCACACTCACTGTTGAATACATGGCATTTTTCAAACGAATAAAACAAGTGCATTTATTTTAGAGATCCATTTTGCGCAGACTCATTCGACTGAAGGAATCTCTGGGGAGAAAATAAAAGGATATAAGTAAACAATTTTTACATATTCCTTTAAAATAACTTTTCATAATTTTTTTCTGCCAGAGTTGCCTTAAACTTTTGCCACCAAAACCTTACTAACTTTAAAATTTTTTTGACACCAAAGTTCTTAACATTCAAGGTCCATTAATGCTTTTCCTGCCCACTGGCTTGTAGACTTCTCTATAGATTAAAGGTATATTACAGTAACCACTTTGCCAAGTCCGTTGATCATTTATTCATTTGTCCAAAACATGTATTAGATATTGTGATAAACTAAGGGATAATAGGGATTTCAGGAAAAGATTTGGGGTTATTAAAAGACAAAAGGCAAGTGTTTCTTAAAATAGTAAATTCTAAGTCTTAAAATCTATTTTCAAACGGGTTTTAGGTCCTTTTTACACTTAAAAAATGGGAATTCTTTTTGTATGGGTTTATATATTGACAACCATATTAGAAGTGAAGACTAAAAATTTTAAATTTTACAAAATAACCCATTACATGTTATTAAAAATAGCATTACTAAAAATAACTTGCAAGGATTTTAGAAGAGTGGCATTCATATATTCAACATCTGGCTCAATAGCTCAGATTCTCATACCTGTTTTGGCATTCAATCTTTTACAATATCACATCACATGCAGTCTCTGGAGGACTCTACTCTTGAGAGAATGATAGTAAAGCAAATGATATTTGCCACTTAATATGAAATTAATTTTGACTCAGGAACCTCTGGAAAGGGTCTCTGGATCAGATCATAGTTTGAGAACCACTATCTTAACACCTTATAAGTCTACTGCAAAATAATTTACAGATTTTGTAAATCAGCAAAATAAGACCCAAGTACTATGTGAGATGTATTTTAAGAGGGAAGAATATAATATTCTGCAATATATATTGAATGTATTTTCTTTATCCTTAAGTTGGTTTCTTTCACTTTTCCCTCCTGTCATTAAGGTTAAGCCCAGAGGCTTACAATCTCCAGAAAAGGAGAGGGCAGGTACAAAGAGATCATGTTCACTAAGCTTTGAATCTCAAAGTTTGTTTGGCTCCAGGGAAAGTAACACCTTCAAAGCTAGACACTATTCATTAGAAAAGGTTTTCTAAATTCCAAAAAAGTGCCTGTAAATATTAAGAAGTAAAGCTTAGAGAACTGACTGTGTTGATCCTAGAGGAAGGTAAAACTCAAGATAATAGTATAAGGGAAAGTTTCCTTCTGATAGGAAGTACATAGTTTCCACTGAAAGGAGTTGGAGAGATTTGAAGGAAATGAGACTAGCTTTAGGAAACCAACTACCTCAGGGACCCAGCACCTTCATCCCACACGACCTATGACCAATGGATGGTGGAGGGGGTTAGAGGCAGCAAGAAGTAAAAAATTCCAAAAAGGTAGAAGAGGAAGCTAAAAGTGGAAGGGACTGGTGTTACTTCCTACTGGGAACTTTAAGAGGAAACCACCTATGAGTGTGTCATCAGTATAGAATGGTGGAAGCAAATAGATTTTTTTCAGAGAAAGGATCTAAATAGGCCCTTTGGTCTCCTGTTCCTGTAGATGATCTACATGCTCCCTGTAAGGGACATGACATACAGAAAGCACTTGGTAGACATATTCTGAATGAATGTGTAAGTTATTTTTCAAAGTTTTGAAGTTCAAAAATCAGATCATTGAAGAATAGGGACTAATTTCCAGATGATCAAATAGCCAGTTTAATTTTCTTTAGAACTATACCACACTTGCATATACATTCTCTTTTCATATAAGCAACTTCAAAGGCCTTCCAAATATTAATTTATCAGGTTAAGTACAATTTAGTAGTTTTGCTGCTTCTAATTCAAAAAGAGTAAAATATGTGTCACAATAATTCAATAATTGTATGTACATTTGGATTTTAAAATGGAAAAAGAGGCAGCTTACTTTTAGTATTTGTCATGCCCTCTTCAGAATTCAGGTGCTAAAAAGTAAAGTATTAAGCCCTGTCCTTAGAACTTTATATGCCATTTAATTTCCACAACAACCTCTACAAGGTAAGAATTATTTAATTTTACAGGGAAAGTTAAAAGATTAAATTACCTGCTCAAACAGAATTAGGATTAGTTGTAGAAGACTCTTAAGTTATTTCAACCTCTAATTTTATTTGTTACACTTAGTGGAGAAAAATACTGAAGATTTCTTGATACTCAATGGGGTTACCTGTTCTGGTACTAATATAGAAGGATATATTATTTACTGTCAGGGCTGAGGGAAATGAGTATCTGACTCCTGATACATTCTAGTGAATTCTCCCACAAAAATACCAGAAAGTTTGACAGGACTTTACATGGAATAAGTAATAAGAGACCAGACTTATTACATGTATTGTACTGGTTGGTATGAGTACTTAATACAACTTTACTATTCTTCAGTTGCAGAAAGAACTGACTTTCATCTTGCAGGCTGATTCGTGTACGGATGATAAAAGGCTTATTCTAGTTTAACTTGTTAGGTTTCAGGAGACACAGTATCTGAAGCCATGTAATAAAAGTTAACCTAATTTACTATTACTTGAATTATTCACTATCACTTGAATTAAACTATTCAAGCAGGTTTCATTTTTCTGAAGATATCCAAAATAACACAAAAAATATGCATACCTGTGGCAAGTGACAGGTAATACTGCCTTGTATAACTGAGGGATCTTTCTGTTTATCAGAGGCTGTAGGGCCTCCTTAAGGCGATGGTAGTTCCTCTCCAGTTCCCTTTGATACTCCTTTTGATCTGGCCCAATTAAACTCTTATTTTTCCTTAAGGCATCCTCACACCTAGGAAAAACAGTGCATTATTAAAAGATTTCTTCAGGTAGAGTTTGAGGGCATATTCACCATGATGCAGACATTCAGTTTTTTGGTTCAATGTTAAATATCTTCTCATAATTAGGTTTAAGGCATGGAACAGATGGTCAGCTGAGTTCCTTTAAAATCTAATATTCAGGAGACTTCTGGGAAGATAGTGGCATGAGCAGGGTGGTGGAAATCTCCTCCCAAAACCATACATATTTGTGAAAATTCAACAAATACAACTATTACTAAAAAAGAGACCAGAAGATACAGTACAACAGCCAGGCTACAGCTACACCTGCGAGAACTCAGCACCTCACGAAGAGGGGAAGATACAAACCCACGACCCGGCAGGACACGAGCACTCCCCCACCCCAGCACACCGGCGGGAGGAAAAGATTCAGAGTGGGGAGGGAGTGGAAGCGCAGGCCCGCCAAATAACGAGCCCTGGTGATCTGCGCCAGGAGCACTGACACACATTGCATGGTGTATCGGAGATTAGAGAAACAGAAGGGCAGGATCCGAGACGGAGACTGCAAGCGGGTCCTCTCAGCCAGCTCCCCGGGACAAAAGAAAAGCGGGGGCTTTTTTTTTTAAAGTCTTAAAGAGACAAGGGCCCAACAAAATCGTCCCAGTGCACTCAGCCCAGCAGGCTGGGAGTTTGGGGGAATTTCGGAACCCCTGGCTGGCAGCCGGGGAAAGCAGCCGCACAAAGGCTTCCCACAGAGATAAGCAGCTTGCCATTCGTTCCTCTCCCCCCCACCCCACCCCCAGCCAGAGCCGCAAAGGGTCCAGAATCCGCCACAGCTGGGGAACAGCAGAGGAGCGGCCCCACCCACAGCAACGTGACAGAATTTACTCCCGGCTGGCACGCAGCTAAGCGGGAAGGACCCCAGGACCCACATCAAGGGATGGAAAGCACCAAGGGGACCAGAAGCCACCCAGCGAGACCTCACACCCCTGGAGTGCTATAGGCGAGGCTGAGGTCGACCCTGCACAGAGGCAGCTCTGGGGATTATCCCAGAGACTGCCTCCTGGTGGGTGAGAAACCAGTTCAGGCCCTGGAGAAGGGCAAGGAGAACAACAGGCAGGAAGGGACTTTGTTCTCCCAGCTGACACACGTGGCACCTACCAGTGACCACTTCTATCACCATGAAAAGACAGAGGAATATGGTACAGACAAAGATTGTTCAGACAACCCCAGAGAGAGGAGCTGATGGGATAGACTTACACAATCTTCCTGAAAAAGAATTCAGAATAAAAGTCATAACCATGCTGATTATAGAGAAATATGCAAGAGCTAAGGGAGGAAGTGAGGAAAGACAATGCAGAAATCAGACAAGCTATCGATGGCTTAAGAGCAGAATGGACGAGGTGCAAGAGACTGTTAATGGAATAGAAATCAGAGAACAGGAATGCAGAGAAGCTGAGGCAGAGAGAGATAAAAGGATCTCTAAGAATGAAAGAATATTAAGAGAACTGTGTGACCAATCCAAACAGAACAATATTCACATTATAGGAGTACCAGAGGAAGAAGAGAGAGAAAAAGGGATAGAAAGTGTCTTTGAAGAAATAATTGCTGAAAACTTTCCCTCGCTGGGGAAGGAAATAGTCTCGCAGTCCACGGAAGCCCAAAGATCTCGCAACACAAGGGTCCCAAGGAAGACAACACCAAGACACATAATGATTAAAATGGCAAAGATCAAAGATAAAGACAGAGTATTAAAGGCAGCTAGAGAGAAAAAAGATCACCTACAAAGAAAAACCCATCAGACTATCATCAGACTTCTCAACAGAAACCTTACAGGCCAGAAGAGAATGGCATGATATATTTAACGTAATGAAACAGAAGGGGCTTGAACCAAGAATACTGTATCCAGCATGATTATGATTTAAATTTAAGGGAGGGATTAAACAATTCCCAGACAAGTGAAAGCTGAGGGAATTTGCCTCCTGCAAACCAGCACTACAGGATATCTTAAAGGGACTGCTCTAGATGGAAGTACTCCTAAGGCTAAAAAGGTGTCACCAGAGAAAATAAAATCATAGCAAAGAAAGCAGACCATCCAAATACTAACTAAAGGCAAAAAGTAAAATCAGCTATCCACAAAAACAGTCAAAGGAAATGTAAAAGAGTACAGAATAAAACACCTAGTATATAAAGAATGGAGGAGGAAGAAGAAGAGAGAGAAATAAAGAATCATCAGACTGTGTTTATAATAGCTTAACAAGAGAGTTAAGTTAGACTGTTAGATAGTAAAGAAGCTACCCTTGAACCTTTGGTAACCATGAATCTAAAGCCAGCAATGGCAATAAGTACGTATCTTTCGATAATCACCCTAAATGTAAATGGACTGAATGCACCAATCAAAAGACACAGAGTAAGAGAATGGATAAAAAGCAAGATCCATCTATATGCTGTTTACAAGAGACTCACCTCAAACCCAAAGATATACACAGACTATAAAGATGACGGGATGGAAAAAGATATTTCATGCAAACAACAAGGAGAAAAAAGCAGGTGTTGCAGTACTTGTATCAGACAAAATAGGCTTCAAAACGAAGAAAGTAGCAAGAGATAAAGAAGGACATTATATAATGGTAAAGGGGTCAGTCCAACAAGAGGAAATAACCATTATAAATATATATGCACCCAACACCGACATGTGAAACAAATACTAACAGAATTAAAGGAGGAAATAGAAAGCAATGCATTCATTTTAGGAGACTTCAACACACCACTCACTCCAAAGGACAGATCAACCAGACAGAAAATAAGTAAGGACACAGAGGTACTGAAGAACACACTAGAACAGATGGACCTAACAGACATCTACAGATCTCTACACCCAAAAGCAACAGGATACACATTCTTCTCAAGTGCACACGGAACATTTTCGAGAATAGACCACATACTAGGCAACAAAAAGAACCTCAATAAATTCAAAAATACTGTAATTCTACCAACCAAGTTCTCAGATCACAAAGGTATAAAACCAGAAATAAATTGTACAAAGAAAACAAAAAGGCTCACAAATACATGGAGACTTAACAGCATGCTCTAATCAATGGGTCAACGACCAAATTAAAACAGAGATCAAACAATATATGGAGACAAATGACAACAACACAAAGCTGCAACTTCTGTGGGACGCAGCAAAGGCAGTTCTAACAGGATAGTATAATGCAATCCAGGCCTATTTAAAGAAAGAAGAACAATCCCAAATGAATAGTCTAAAGACACAATTCTTGAAATTAAAAAAAGAAGAACAAATGAGGCCCAAAGTCACCAGAAAGAGGGACATAATAAAGATAAGAGAAGAAATAAATAAAATTGAGAAGAATAAAACAATAGAAAAAAAATCAATGAAACCAAGAGCTGGTCTTTGAAAAAATAAACAAATTCCCGGGCCAGACAGATTCACCTCTGAATTCTACCAGACATATAGAGAAGAAATAATACCCATTTTCCTGAAAGTTTTCCACAAAATAGAAGAGGAGGGAATACTTCCAAACTCATTCTATGAAGCCAGCATCACTCTAATACCAAAACCAGGCAAAGACCTCACCAAAAAAGAAAATTACAGACCAATATCCCTGATGAACGTAGATGCAAAAATACTCAACAAAATATTAGCAAACCGAATTCAAAAATACATCAAGAAGATCATACACCATGATCAAGTGGGATTCATCCCAGGGATGCAAGGATGGTACAACATTCGAAAATCCATCAACATCATTCACCACATCAACAAAAATAAAGAACAGAAACCACATGATCATCTCCATAGATGCTGAAAAAGCATTAGACAAAATTCAACATCCATTCATGATAAAAACTCTCAACAAAATGGGTATAGAGGGCAAGTACCTCAACATCATAAAGGCCATATATGACAAACCCACAGCCAACATCATACTTAACAACGAGACGCTGAAAGCTTTTCATCTAAGATTGGGAACAAGACAGGGATGCCCACTCTCTCCACTGTTATTCAACATAGTACTGGAGGTCCTTGCCATGGCAATCAGACAAAACAAAGAAATACAAGGCATCCAGATTGGTAAAGAAGAATCAAATTGTCCCTGTTTGCAGATGACATGATAGTGTACATAAAAAACCCTAAAGAATCCACTCCAAACTACTAGATCTAATATCTGAATTCAGCAAAGTTGTGGGATACAAAATTAATCCGCAGAAATCGGTGGCATTCCTATACACTAACAATGAACTAGCAGAGAGAGAAATCAGGAAAACAATTCCATTCACAGTTGTATCAAAAAGAATAAAATACCTAGGAATAAACCTAAACAAGGAAGTGAAAGACCTATACTCTGAAAACTACAAGACACTCATGGAAACACATCCCATGCTCATGGATAGGAAGAATTAATATTGTCAAAATGGCCATCCTGCCTAAAGCAATCTACAGATTCAATGCAATTCCTATCAAAATACCAACAGCATTCTTCAACGAACTAGAGAAAACAGTTCTAAAATTCATATGGAACCAAAAAGGCCCCTGAATAGCCAATGTAATCCTGAGAAGGAAGAATAAAGCTGGGGGGATTATGCTCCCCAACTTCAAGCTCTACTACAAAGCCACACAAGAACAGACCCATAGACCAGTGGAACAGACTAGAGAGCCCTGATATAAACCCAACCATATATGGTCAATTAATATACGATAAAGGAGCAATGGACATACAATGGGGAAATGAAAGTCTCTTCAACAGCTGATGTTGGCAAAACTGGACAGCTACATGCAAGAGAATGAAACCGGATTATTGTCTAACCCCATACACAAAAGTAAACTCGAAATCAATCAGGACCTGAATGTAAGTCATGAAACCATAAAACTCTTAGAAAAAAACATAGGCAAAAATCTCCTGAATATAAGCATGAGCAAATTCTTCCTGAACGCATCTCCTTGAGCAAGGGTAACAAAAGCAAAAATGAACTCATGGGACTACATCAAACTAAAAAGTTTCTGTACAGCAAAGGACAACATCAACAGAACAAAAAGGCATCCTACAGTATTGGAGAATATATTTGTAAATGACATATCTGACAAGGGGTTAACATCCAAAATATATAAAGAACTTACATGGCTCAACATCCAAAAAGCAAATAAACCAATTAAAAAATGGGCAGAGGATATGAAGAGACAGTTTCCAAAGAAGAAATTCAGATGGCCAACAGACACATGAAAAGATGCTCCACATCACTAATCATCAGGGAAATGCAAATTAAAACCACAATATCACCTCACACCAGTAAGGATGGCCAGCATCCAAAAGACTAAGAACAACAAATGCTGGCAGGGATGCGGAGAAAGGGGAGCCCTCCTACACTGCTGGTGGGAATGTAAGCTAGTTCAACCATTGTGGAAAGTAATATGGAGGTTCCTCAAAAACGTAAAAATAGAAATATAATTTGACCTGGGAATCCCACTTCTTGGAATTTACCCAAAGAATACAACTTCTCAGATTCAAAAAGACATATGCACCCCTATGTTTACTGCAGCACTTTTTACAATACCCAAGACATGGAAGCAACATAAGTGTCCATCAGTAGATGAATGTATAAAGAAGACGTGGTACATATACACAAGGGAATACTATTCAGCCATAAGTGAGAAACAAATCCTACCATTTGCAACAACATGGATGGAGCTGGAGGGTATTATGCTCAGTGAAATAAGCCAGGTGGAGACAGACAAGTGCCAAATGCTTTCCCTCATTTGTGGAGTATAACAACGAAGCAAAACTGAAGGAACAAAATAGCAGCAGACTCCAAGAATAAACTAGTGGTTACCAAAGGGGAGCGGTGTGGGAGGGCGGTTGGGGAGGGTGGGAGAAGGGTATTGTGGGGTATTTTGTTTAGTACACATGGTAGGGGGGTGTTATGGGGAAAACAGAGCAGCACAGAGAAGGCAAACAGTGAATGTGTGGCATCTTACTACATTGATGGATAGTGACTGCATTGGGGTATGGGTGGGGACTTGATAATATGGGTAAATGTAGTGACCACATTGTTTTTTCATGTGAAACCTTCTTAACAGTGTATATCAGTAATACCTTAATAAAAAAATAATATATATATATAAAAAGAAACTACTGTTCACCAATATATTACACACACACACACACACACACACACAGACTCGTTTTCAAAAAAAGTTTTAATCTTCCATAATGAAAACTTAGCATAACTACAAATAGGTGGGAACTTCCTTAGCCTAATTAAACAATCTACAAAAAACCTGAAGAAAACATTATACTCAATGGTGAAAATACTTCCTTTTAGATCAGGAACAAGAACACTATGCCCTCTATCATGTTACTATTCAGCACAGTGCTGGAGTTCCTAAACATCACTGTAAGAAAAAGACTCTATAGATAAATTATTAGAATTAACACATAAATTTTGCAATACACTCATGTAAAATATAAAATTCAATTGTTTCTGTATACCAGTAAACAAAAAAAAGATAACATTAAGAAAAGCATATAAGTATTAAATACCAAGGACTAAATCAAAAGATAAGTGTTCACAAAAAATTAAAATATTATGAAAGCATTTAAAAGATCTAAGTAAATGTTGAACTATACCATGTTCATGGACTGTTAGAGTTATAGTTATAAAGAAATTTTCTAACTGATCTATAGATTCAGGTTCAGATTTTCAGGGTTGTAATGGAGTGATAAATTGATTCTAAAATTTAAAATTTTTATTAAAAGGAAGAGGGCCAAAAGTAGTGAACAATAGGTAAGATGAATTGTTTACCAGGTATCAAAGATTATTATAAAGCTGTAGTAATTTAAACAGCATGAGGACTCAAGGGGAGATAAACAAAAAAATGGAAGAAAATAAAGATGCACACAAACGTAAGTGCTCAGTTTGTCATAGTTAAATAGTCTAATAATAGCGTAATAAGTTTTCAGGTTAGAAAAATTTCCTGAGTCTAGGCTTTTTTAAATCTTTAAAAAATATGGCATTATATAAAGCTTTGGGGAGGGGGATATGTACAAACCATTAAGAAACAGTACAGTTACACACAGACTATTTCTCATTGTGAACCACTTTCCTGTATTTTCTCTTTTTAATTGTCCCTTAAGACCCTTATATCATACTGTGGTATTAGACATTCTCAATATGAGGATCTTTATGTAGAAAGCCTTGAATACCTTTTAGTAAAATCTTTGAAGCAGAGTCGCAGTTTATTATGATGTCTGAAGAGTTTTGGGTCACTGGGTATTTCAGATAGGAAAACCTGGGCAACTTCCAAAGGCCCCTGTAAAAAAATAAAACAAGAAGGGTGTTTTTGTCTTTTCTAAAATCATAGAAATAGAATTTACCCAAATTATTTTTCTTAGCACTGAGATGGCTGCATTTAAGCTCAACAATGTATGTCAATGCCTATATTAAAAACTCTTCAGAGCCAGTTTCTGGCAATATATTTTTAGCTTTTCTTTAATGCCTGATCTATATTCTTATGCACTGCAATTAACTTATTTTTTTAAAAAGTTGGAGTTCAAGGACCAACTATTGTATTCACTAATGCATTTTCCCTTGTACGTTTACATTCCTTAATTTATCCTGAAGGTAAAAGTTCTCAGGCTACTGACAATCAGCTGTCAGTCCACTGATTATTCGACACTTGGTTTTGCTAAAACAGCTTCCCTCAGTATTCCAAATATGTTCCTAAGACTGCAAGTTAAAGAAGATAATCTTTTGTGAGTTAAGTTATATCATTTAGAAGTAAAAGCTCCAAATCATATAAGTTTTTAGGGGGTAAAGGTCTTAAAATGTTCACTTCAGTTTTGGTAGGGCATTTTTTGTCTTTGTTCCTTTAACCTAAAAAATAGGGTAAGATATATTACATGAAATCTTCCTTGAAGTCTTTTTGGATTTTCCCTGACTTTGGAATATTCCCTAATCATCAACAAGAGAATCTGAGTGAACCCATTACGAGATATAGGGATGGCTTCTAATCTGCCCATGACAAAACAACAATATCTTGTGTGTGCATATTTTCAAAGTTTTTAAAGTAGTTCCACATTCCTTATTTACTCCTCATAACTCACTGTAAAGAAGATCTGGAGAAAATACACCAGGGTGTGTCTAAGTGAGGAGGCGTTCACATGCATGTAGAAAGCTCTGAAAATGAGCCCTTCTTTTATTTAGATCACATTTTTTCTGTACTGCTTTTAAAGGAAAGCCTATTTTAAGTGAATGAATTCCTTATTAAAAGAAAGTTTAAGATCAGATAGGTAGAAAATACAGGTAGTATATAGTAGGCAGGTGTGAAAACCTTAATAACTGAGATTATACAAAACATTTTTTTGTTTTTCATCTTTATTTATAGTTTTGATGTCTTTTGCAACCATTTCTAACATGTACCTTTTTCATTTGATTCTTATTTGTGAACTTTGTAAAATATGCTAATAACCTCATTCCAAATTCCATTTATAACTTCAACTGCACATTTCTTGCAAAAAAGCACTAACCTGATTCACTGTTGTGCCTACAGATCCCTGGAGTACCATCTGAAGCATTTTGGGGTCTGCTGGATCCTGATGTGTTGCAAATGCCAACTCCTGTGTCTTTTTCTGCATGTCTTCAATCGCAACTTCAATTGGTGTTAGGATGATCTTGGTGAAATAACATCTATTAAGTTAGTGTACTGATTGAAAATTATTTAAAGAGCTATACATATAATCAATTGAACTAAGAAGAAGTGGAGACCAATTGTAAACTGTTATCTAACAACAAAATTCTAAACTTTGGACCTCTAAATGAAAAAAAAATCAACGTTTAAACTATAAGCTGAGGGTGAACTAAGGACTTAGAAAAGAAGCCAAAACTCAATGACTCAAAAATGGGCATAGTTCTAATATGTGACCAGGGTAGGGATTGTACATTTTGCTACATCCACAGGTTTCTCCACTGCTTCCAAGGTATTTATCTCACTAATTCTATTTCCCTGTTTGTGGGCTTACCTCCTCTTTGTGAGTAACATTGACCCTTGTCTTAATATAAGGAAAGGCATGAGATGTAGTCAGAATGGTTTTCCGTTTGAATTGTTCATGAAGTTCCCCATGGGCACGACCATCTAAAGTGAAGGGTGTACAGTACATGAAACGGCGAAGATTATAATTTTTGTCAAAATATGTGATCCTGTCCTTCATCTCATATGTGTCAAAGTATGGCTCCACATAGGTAATCTGAATATATGCCTAGGAAAAGAAAAAATCCTTTATTTTCTCACTGTTAGATCATCATTTAGTCTTTTTCCAACAAAATCAGAGAGTCTCAAAGATATATCTATGTGTCATAACAGTCTAATCAACCATACCTTGTTAGGATCTAATTTACACTTGTCTACAGGATTAGAATCCTTGATTACTTCAACCACATCCTCTCCAAATCTTTCTCCATAAAATCCCTACAATAAAGAAAAAAAAATCTTTTACATGAAGATAAGAGTAGTAGAGAATAGAGAAGACCTCAGAGGGAGTCTACTGAGCAAAATTAGGCTACTTACTAAGTTCTTGTACAACCATGTCAATAATTACAAAATAGTTAATTATTTCAGTTCACCAAAATTTTATTTAGTCTATCAAATCAGTATGGCCTCAGTCCATATTTATTTGATATTATTCCCAACTACCTGCTTTAAATAACACAAAAGAGAAGAAAACAATTTCTTTCAATAAAAACATAGGATTCCATAAGAGGTCCTCAAAAAGAAAGGTACCAGAAAGCAGAAACGCAGTATCTTTCATGTATAGGATCTTACTTTTATTGAGTTTGATGTGGCCTGATTTCTTGCAGACACGGGTTAATGTACAAGCATTCATTTTTATGGATGCCTTAATGTACTATTCCAAAATTTTCAAGTGAAAGTATTGACCAGTTGAAGTTTTGAAAAGGCAACCCTGGGTCAAGAATATGGTGACTTTTCAGTATGGCACTGAGTAGCAGTGTGGATAAAATGAAGGTTCCTGTGGCCAGGATTCTTACCTGGCCCTGGTTGGCTACCTCACTACACACGTGTGGACAATATGTTGTTATTGACTATATAAAGAGCCCTGCCCAGTGCTCTGGGCAATATGGTGGTATGTCTGCAAGGCTGCAGGAGAGCAGAGCAGAGGCTGGAATGGTGGCAGCGCCGAGGACAGATTAGGACGGCTGTGTGGGCAGAAAGGCCCAGAGGCAAAGACTGGCTTGCTGCATGCAGACTCGCTCTGAGTGAATGGAATTTCAGTGATTGATCTGACACCATGGAAATAAAGTTGGGTATAACCCTTTCACCCCAAGAACGTTTTACTGTCATTTCTTTGGTCACATTGAATTCATAGTGAACTTGCCCGGGGCTGAAACCCATTGGCAAGACAAGCAGTATGGGCAAAGGATGGAGCTATTAAAAAGGAAAAATTAAATCTGAATCTTCAGAGAACCTCCACTTCTTCCCTCAAAGTTTTTATGATAAAATGTGGGAAATAGTGTCTCAATATTTCCGAAGACTTACTTAGGCTCTTGAAAAACCAAAAGCCACAATTTAAACCAATTTATGGATTTTGAGCCCAGTGAAGTCACCAGTAAGAATATTCAAGAAATTAACAGCAGCTGAGTAGAAAAACAGGTCTGAACACTGCTTCTCAAACTCTTACGTGAATACAAATCACTGGGGAACCTGGTTAAAATGCAGATTTTGATTCAGAAGGTCTGGGGTAGGGTCTGAGAGTCTGCAGTTCAAAGAATTTCCCAGGTGATGCCAATGCTTCTGGTTCATGGGCCACAATTTCAGTAACAATACAGAAAGGTTAGAAAGAATAACTATAGCAGAAAAGACTGGTCAGCCTCATAAATATGAAAATTAATCATTTATGGTGAAAACTAAGAAGCTGTATGGGTTAAAAGATTCTAAGAAGTATTTTTAAGGCATGATTTCAGGCTTTTGAGTTCTAAAGATAACTCACTGAGAATCAGTTAAACCAAAGAGGTAATGCACTTGGGTCAGAAATTTCTTGGGTTTGAGTTCTAGTTCCATAATCACTTAATTGCATAATTAATTAGTTGCATAATTAATTAATTGCCATTACTTAATTCCTTATGCCTTTTTTTTTACTATATGTGGTTAACACTACATATTTCTCCATAAATCACAGTAATTCTAGGGTAATTGAAGGGTATAGGGTTTCTAAAATACCTGTGAAAACAAGAGCCTCAGAAAAAAAAACAAAAACAAGGTTAATAATATTATTTTACTGTTGTCATAAAAGATTTGAAAGATTTGAAAGAATATTACTGTACTTCCAAAAATTCTTAACACTCTGAAGCAGTAGTTTATTTGGCAGGATTTGGCTTATTAAATGATCAGATCTGGATCTGAAAGTCTGTTCATTACAGAGAATACAAAGTAAAGATGACATTTTATGAACCAGCACAGTATTCACCTCCAGTCTGTGAGATATCTCTGCAAGTTTGGTTATTGCAGGCTCCTTGTAAACAAATTCCTGTTCATCCAAATCCCCGAATTTGGTTCCATAAAAACCAACACGAAAATAGGTGCCAAACATCCGCTTACCATCCTAGGTGTAGGAAAATGAAGACACTTTTAAGAGTCTTTTTGACTGTCACATTATGTTTAGATTGCTATAGTATAAAATTCTCAAAACATAAAAAGTTTTAATTCAAAATTATCTTATTATTTCTCAAATGAAGGTAAAAACAAAATAAATAATGTTTCTTTTTCATTATTTCTAACAAATAAAATTATTCAATCAAGGATTTTACCAAGTGATTAAAACACATATGGTATATTTTTTCAGGGTTTGTATCAAGTGACTACATCACACTGTTCTGTTTTTAAGTCCATACAATTGAGAAAAATTATTTTTCTTATTACAAGAAAATAAGCTTGCAGGAAGATGAACTGTATCTTAATCATCCTGAAATTACAGCATAGTAGAGCTAAATTTAAAAACAGCACTAACATTTTTGGTAGCATGAGCCTTTATCTTATCTCTCTACATATATTAAATGATATCATGAAAGTTAGGAGCCAAGTATATAGCACCTGGCATAGTGCAGACAGTAAATGTCAAGACCATCCAGATCACTGAAGCAAAAAATTTACAATTAGTATCCTGCTGGTAAAAATATTTGTATGTGGAGGAGTAACTAAAAATGGAATAGAAAGGGAAAATGTATGCATACAAGATAAAAAGAAAAATAATTTGAGACGAGTTGGTTATGCTCAAGTCAGTTATGCCAAAGCACCCACTGCGTACATTAACGACACATTCATTTCAAGCACAAAGTACACTAAGGTCACTTTAACCCTTACACTGAGAATTTGAAAACAATTCCTTCAATAAAGATAAAATACTTAGAAACTTTCTATGCAATGCTTAAAATTTAGATACAAAGATGTTTCAGAAGGATTTTTGTGGTAGTGCCTATATACACAGCCACACGTATTTAAAAACCTCTGAATTTTTTTAAAGCCTAATTTGTCTTATACTTATTTTTCCTATAGTGAGTTCTTACTAGAAAAGCAAAATGGTATGCAAAAATAAGTCACAAATGAAACAGGTAATTAAGCAAAATGAGATATATCTAATCGTTAATTTACCAGTTTTATAATACAAAGTAAAAGTACAGTGACTAAAAAACATCCCCACATTTTTATCCAGAAGAAAAAAGTTTTAAAGAAAATGTCTTTGGAGCTAAAGAAACTCAAAGTTTCTAATTTAAAAAAGCTTTTTTCACAGTTATTTTTTTCAGTTATTCTATTTTAAAACGACATAAAAATTAACTTTTTGTAGCAAATGAAATATCTCCAGATAAATGTATTCAATCAAAATTCTGATTAAATCATCAATAAGCCATGGAATAATATAGTAACAGCCAATTTTGATATAATCAAGGAATGAAGGCACAATGGAAAATAAAAAAGGTGTTTGAGAAAATAATTTGTGATTGCTATTTAAATAAAGTCAGACATATACATACATTCCTACTTTTTAAAACCACAGATATTACAATTTTGTTATTCTGGCTGTACTCCTCCCAGAGGTTTCCAATTTAAAATACTATTTCAAATCTTCAATATTGTGGCCTTTTAAATATTTGAAGACAGTTATCAGGAGTCTTTTCCTTAGTAAACTTTTCAGTTCTCAATCATTTTCATATGATAGTAATTACTATCCTGTTTGCATTTTATTCATTTTCAATGCCACCTTTTAAAATGTGGTATCTCAGAAATAGACTTAATATTGCCAATGTGATCTGATCAGTGAAAGGCTGCCTCCCTGAATATGGACTTGAATTTTATTAATGCAGCTTAAAACTGAACTAGTTACTGAGCAACCATTTTAAGCTCTTTTTATTTACTTTCTCATACATTCAGTTCAAGGAAAAAGTTACTGAATGCTTATAATGTGTTAGCCACTATTTATCCTCAGTAACAGGAAAGTAAAAATAAGACTTGGCTCTTCAAGAGAGTAAAAAATATATTCAAATAATTATAATACAAAGGGTTATGTGTTATAATAAAAAATGATATCAAAAAGAAAGATTAATCATGTTAAGCTAGGTCACGGTCACAAAAGAGCTGATGCATAGACAGGGATCTACAACTCAAAAGAATGGCTAAGTGGATGTGGGAGGGAAGGAAAGGACATTCCAGAAGAGAGAGAAAGAAAGAATGAAAAAAAAAGGAAGATAGAAAGTCTTGAGACAGAATGTATGTGTATGTGAAGTATCTACTATGTGTCAGCAAACTATCCTGGACATTTTTGATAGACCAGTCAATAAGAGACAAAGTGGGCGGTCAGGAAAGGTCTCACCAAATGGTGACATCTGAGTAAAACTGCTAGAGGTGTGAGAGCTATTCAGGCAGATGATACCTGGGGGAAATGCACTCTAGGAAGAGTAAAGAGCCAGTACAAAGGTCCTAGGGCAGGAGCCTGCCTTGTGTATGAAGCACAGGAAGATGGCCAGTGGGACTGAAGCAGTGTGCAAGGGGGAGAATGGAGGACTAAGGTCAGAAAGGTAAGTATAAGGAGGTACTGGAATTGAAAATGAGTGTGTGTGCACTGGAGTGGGGGACGGAGTAGCAGCAAAAGAAGGCTAAGAGGTGGAGTAAATTTATTTTCAACTTGCGAAGAATTCTCTAGTGTCACACCACTGACCCTATCAGGTTCATGAGAGCATTATCATACAGCTTCATCTTCAGGAAAACATCACTTCATCTTATTTCTTCTTCAGGGCTTTGCTCCACAGGATGACACCTGTTTTTCCTTTGTATTTTTTAAAATATCCACTTTCCTATAATATAGCCTGTATTTTTCTAGCATTACCTTTCTTCACTGTCATGAATTCTTTCTGAACTTTCCACCATTCCCACACTCCAATTTATCATCCTTAGCAGTTCTACTTTTGATTCCATCATCGTGAGAGTGACGAGACTGTCCCAGACAAGGAAATCCATCTACTCATCTATCCATGTCTCAAATGGTTGAAATCTCCCATGTCAAATATACCTCAAATCTTTTCTAGTTATATTTATTTAGCAAGAACATCTTGTTGGGCTAGTTGTATATTTCTACAACGATATCACTTCTAAAACTTCTTGTATCTTCACCAATTGTTTTCCACTCTGCTTCCTTCAAGTTCACTGATTTCCATATAGGTATGCCACTATTTCACACAGTGGCAATCTCCCTTCTCTTCTACTAATCTATTCCTCTTAAAACACACATACAGTTTTATCAATTTCTTTGTCATAGATCTCAATTTGGGAACATAACACATCTTAGATTTCATTAGCCAAATTGTGTTAAAATTTGGAATAATAATGATAATGATGATGACATAGTAACAACAGTAAGAATAATAATCTCCAACATTTTTAAAGCACTTACCATGTGCCCGATACTGGCTATCCACTTTACACATATTATGTCAGTTCTTATCACAGCTATGAGACAGTCAGCATTATTTTCACCTTCGTGTTAAGTCAGTGGTGGAGCTGGGAGTTAAATCCCAATATATTTGACACCTGAGTCCAAACTTTTAATAAAGTTATAAAAATCCCCATACTCTATAGACTGGTATACAAACACTAGGATGCAAGTATGATACTGGAACCATCTTCCACTTCTCTGATGTTTTCCTTGAGTAATTCTTCTGAGTAACTCTTTTGAGAAATACTCCATATCTCCCACTCTGTTTTGTCTTCTGCTATACTGCAACACTGTCCTCTACTGTAATTGTTTTTGCATGCTTGCAGCTCCTTCTTGTATACTCTAGCATGAAAAGGTTGGTGGTTTATGTACTAAACATATTTTCTAAGATATATCCTACAATATTTCTTATCAGAAGTTCAATTTTTTGTCCAGTCTAGAAGAAAGAAATCACATCTAATATCATCTACATAGTAAATGTTTGCTGTCCATCTTTCTTTTCATCCTCAAAAAAGCATCAAGGGCAGAACACTATTAGTGGTACAGCATCGTCAGTTCATAGGTCTATACCAATTATCAGGAGTCACCAACTACCAGAGTATCATCTCCTAGAGATAAGATTCTTTCCACTTACTGTGTTTTCCTTAATTTTCTTCACATCTAACTTCACCTTCCTGAGGAAAGACTGAGGTTTTTATACTTTCAATCGTCTTATTTCTTCTTTAGAGTGTTACATTTTTCCAGCAACTACCAAAAACTACTCATTTAGACTATGCTCTTGGAACCTTTTTCATTCTCTTTTTTTCAGAGATCTCCCCACCCTGCCCCACATCCATTATAATTTACTCTTTCTAATTCTGCTCTACCTTTTACTTGGGTGAGTTAATTTATCTCACTCAGCTTTAGCATGAGTTAAAGCATATAAAAGTTCAACAGAAACCACTGCACCAGAACTACGGCCAGTATTTCTGAGCATATAAAAACTAAAATATTGGCTCATTCACGTTCATTTTGTCCAATGACAAGAGTTAAGATACAGTCATTTTGCATGCTTTGATCTCAGAAGTTAGGGTATCCCACTTTTCTTTAGTGATCCAGTAGAGGGTTTTGCTTGAACAAAGCTATGAAACCCATCTACTCTAGCCTTTCTGGGTGGTGATACTCCTCTTAAAGAAATATGCTGTAACCTTTTAAGAAAAAAAAAAATGGAGAAAGTGTCATGTGACTATGTTATCAATATTTGGGGATTGGTTATTCAGAAAAACCTAAACTTGAATTAATCGATTTTTGAATACAAATTTATCATTATTTGATAAATGGATAAAAGTATCCTTTTAAAATGAAATACATGAAACATATGAAATGGCTATTAAAATTTCCAACATAAATTCAACATTTCTTTTTTCTGAAAATAACTTTAAAATGCAACCATAAGAAAGAAATGATTAAAACATATCCTTTAATTTCAAGAAAAATAAATGGGCTTGGGAAAAGAGAAAATAAAGATAAACACTAACTGCCATTAAGGTGCTGAAACTAGCAGAGCAGATAATAGCCACCATGATTTATGAAGGATTCATAATTTGTTATTTTGCATGCTAAATACTTTACAAAATTGCCAAATATAAAGTTTTAGAGTTATCTTTTACACACACCCATACACACACCCCAAAAAAGCTTTGCCAATTCAAATAATTTGTACCAAATCAAGGAACATAATAGAAAATGAAACACATTGCTAATATGAAAAGCCAGAAGGGCTTTTCCTATAAGTCAGGTAGTGAATTATCAATTCAAAGAGCATTGTATAAATGTATAAATTACCCTTACTGGACTTCAACCCAGTGAGAGTTCTTTAAGAATACTAGGAAATTAGCTAAGAAACACAGCTTTAAGAAAAAAATGAAATTACTGAAGTTTTCCCAAAGTCAAAAAGAAAAATATTCACAAGATAGGAACTTACCACATAGACAATAGTAAAAGTAGGGAGTAGGGTCAGCAACCAGGGGCAAGAGAGAAGAGAAAACAGAAAGCATTTTAATTAGGGAAATTTCAAAACAAATAAGCAGCAAATAGTAGTAAACATATTTTAAAAATGCAAGCATCCACTTAAAGGAAAAGCAAAACAAACGTGCAACAATTTTAGAAGCTACAAAGCTAGAGGTCCAGTGAAAGGCAGTGACAAGAATATAAACAGGGAAATAAAGTCTGTGTGACTTTTACCATGCAATAAACATGATGACAGAATGATATTAATGTCATAACCAGTGAAAATTATACCTTTCAGGGGTCGATTTAGCATCAAGCAGACTAGTAATAAACTGCTCAGAGGTTTCAATATACCTTCTTTTATGCCTATTTCTCAGCTAATTCCATTTCATGTTAGGAAATCCATAACGAACCTTTTATCACTCATAGGTTAACCATGGCAAGTCTCTTTCTATATCTTAATTGAGCCACAGAAATGAGAGATTATTAGGTATTAATAAAGTCATACACATTTAATCTGGAGAATTTACATAGATGTAAAACTACTGGTTTCAACTGAAGAAAAGCAAAAGGTGAGAACGAATTCAGAAATGGAAGAAAATGCAGTAGTAACACGTATTCCTACGGCTTCTGTTTGGGTCCCAAAACAAGGACTGGAATGCAGAAACTGAGAAAACCTAAAATGTTTAATCCATAAACCTGACTACAAAGTGAGAGGCAAAGCAGACAACTTCACAAACATAGCTAGCTTTAATTAAACCTTATTTATTAATACCTTGGCTTTACCTCATCAAAATAAATAAGGGTATATTTCACAGTGTTCTTTCCTTTATGGAAAGACTTACAACAATAAATCAATTCTTCCTAGCATTTTTCAGGTAAGATTTGATTTATATATAACTTCTCAGGCACCTATCTATTACATATAAGGAAGCACATGTAGTCTTCATTTTAATATGAATTATCATACACTGTCAGAATAAGAAGTCAAAGGAAATTTTATATTCTCTCAATCTTTTTATCTCTGCCCCCAACAAAATTTAAATGACAAAAGTGAGTTTCTTTCCTCAGTGAATTTCTTTCACTCAAGGTGAAGTAACTCAAGATCAAATTAACACATTATTTAATCAGTTCTAAGATGACCATCTTTCTGGCCACATTTTATTTTATCTGTAGTTGGCATTCACCTTTCAATGGATAGGATGTGGTGGTTTACTACACAGGGTTTTTTTCTTTCTTAAAGGCATATAAAAAAAATGGTACATCTTAACAATTGATGGTATCTTAGATCAGATGAAATATAGTATTTTCTATTTACACCTCTGAGCAATAACATATAAATCGACCTCTGTAAAATGAGGGGAATCAATATGGTTAAAAAAAGAAATCTGTGTGTAAATGTTGATGGAAGAAAATGCTTCAAAGGATAAAAACAAACTAAAGTGATGACATAGTGGCTCATTTACCAAAGAATCTCATTAGTGTAACATAAATTTCCATGCACTGCCTACAACCTCTTAATAATAAATTTCTTAAAATAACTTATAGTATTTTAACAAAATTTCTTTGGTTAATGAATTCAGTTGATAGCAGATAGCAACAGAATGCCCACAGCTAGCACATGTGGGCAAAGCATTGGCATAGAAAATCTGATCAAATCAATCTATTAGTGTCTTTAACTAACTAAAACATTACCTACCTCCCAGCCAGTACTCTGTATAATAAAAAGTAAAAAAGGGCAAGTCATAAAAAAAAAACTGTTTTAAAAGAACAAAGAAAGGCCAAAGGAAGTTCAGTAGTGTAAGACTCCATATAAATAAATTCTCCATAAATGGAAGACACCATGATATTTTAAACACTGTATTCCTTCACTTAAGAACTGTGATAATTTTATAAAAGTTGCTTGTTCAAAACCGAGTAGATAAAATTTCACCTTTTAAAACCTCTAATAAGTCAAAGTACAAGTTTTGGTGAAAGTGAGGCAGCTGCTTGTTACATTTATGTGTCTAAATTAGATCTCTAAGATAAGCGGCACTTCACTGAACTAAGCATAAATTGGCACAAAAATTGCAATTTTGCTCAAATGTCTTTGATACAAATGCATGAAAGTTTCTTGGAAACTATTTACTCTACTTAGTCTAGACTTGACAAAAATTTGCAATTTACAGCTCTGGAAGTTGGGATGAGGTTCCTTAGATAATGTATAACTTATGAACAAAAGACCCACCTATTATGATCCTAATAAATTTTTGCAACTTCAACGTTTTAGTACATGACAGAAAAATTCTGGCTTAACAATATAGCAGCTCTGTTTTAAGACTGTTAAGTTTTTCAGATTATATCAACTCATCTAGAACAGCTTAGTTCATGGCAAGAGGAGGTAAAGCTAATAGACATAAAATAGGACTAGAACTGAATACAAAAGTGGATAACCAACACTCCATTTCCTTCTTAGATGATGGCAGGAGCAGATAATAGCATGGGTAGCCTTGGGAAGGGCACAGAAAAGTGGAAAAGCAGGAGATTCAACAGGACATTTCAGAGTATTTCAGTGAAGCCAAGGATTTAGTTTAGGGAAATCAATTGTTAGTAGTCTACTTCATTTTTAAGCCAAGTTTATTTTGATTTTACTTTTGGTGATAATATGTGGACTCCATGAGCTATAAACAAGCACCAAAATCATACTATTATAACTGAAAACATAAGACAACCATTCTGTTTATTATTTTCACTAAATACTACTTTCATATTTGAAATATATCAAAGGATGACTGAATGGAAACATCCAGGAAAAACAATTAAAGTTCAATTGAATCATTAGAGATATTAGGAGATTTTTAAACTTTCACATCACTTAATAAAAAATTAACTTAAATATAAAAACTTTTTTGGCAATAAAAAAAGTTATGAGTTTAAAAATCAGGTTCATAATTATAACCCACACTGTGAAAGTGAAAATAACTCACAATTAAAAAAAAATTGCCAACTACAGGCATACCTCATTTTATTGTGCTTCACTTTATTGCATTTCACAGTAACTGTGTTTATTACAGACTGAAGGTTTGCAGCAACCCTGAGTTGAGCAAGTCTATTGGTTCCATTTTTCCAACAGCATTTGCTCACTTTGTGTCTCTGTATTCTTGCAATATTCCAAATTTTTTCATTATTATTATATTTGTTATGATGATTGGTGATTAGTGACGTTTGATGTTACTATTGTAACTATTTGGAACACCATGAATCATGCTCATATAAGACAGCAAACTTAATCACAAATGTTATGTGTTCTGACTGCTCCACTGACTGGCTATTCCCCCATCTCTCCCTCTTCCTGTCCCTCCCTATTCAGTGAGACACAACAATATTGAAATGAGGCCAGTTAATAATCCTACAATGGCCTGTAAGTGTTCAAGTGAAAGAAAGAGTTGCACATCTCCCACTTTAAATCAAAAGCTAGGAATGATTTAGCTTAATGAGGAAGGCATGTTGAAACAGGCCAAGAGCTAGGCCTCTTCTACTAAACAGCTAAAGTGTGAATGCAAAGGAAAAATTCTTGAAGGAAATCAAAAGTGTCACTCCAGTGAAAACATGAATAAAAAGAAAGCAAAAGAGCCTTATTGCTGGAATCTACTCCTGGTGAAGATGCTGTGAAGATTGTTGATATGACAACAAAGGATTTAGAATACTACATAAACTTAGCTGATAAATCAGTGGCAGGGCTTGAGAGGACTGACCCCAATTTTGAAAGAAGTTCTACTGTGGGCAAAATGCTATCAAACAGTATCACATGCTACAGAGAAATCATCTGTGAAAGGATGAGTCAACTGATGTGGCAAACTTCACTGTTATCTTACTTTAAAAACTGCTTCAGCCACCTCAACCTTCAGCAAATACCACCCTGACCAGACAGCAGCCATTGACGATGAAGCAAGACCCTCCACCAGGAAAAAGATTATGACTCATTGGAAGACAATGGTAGCATTTTTTAGCAATAAAGTGTTTTTTAATTATGGTGTGTACATTTTTTTAAACATAATATCATTATACACTTAACAGATTACAGTAGAGTGTAAACATAACTTTTCTATGTACTGGGAAACCAAAACATTCATTTGACTTGCTTTATGGTGGTGGTCTGGAACCCTGCAATATCTCCGAAGTATGCCTGTAGTAATAATTCAAAAAAAGTGAAAAAAAAAAAGAAGAGCTATGTGAAAAATTTATGATGCTTATAATCTACTTTAGGTAAATTCATTTTTTGTAAATGAATCTTGTTTTGGCCATGAACCATTGCTTTGTCACTTCATTTGTAGCCTGATTAAAATGGTCATTTTCTGGGATCTAGTTTGACTTAAGTACAAAGCAACACTAATGCTTTTAGACAGTTTTCTCAACTTAGACACTAATGCTAGAAATTGCAATCATTACCTGATGTACAATTTTGCTGAATGCTTCTTGAAGTTTACCATGAATTGTGGATAGTTTCTTTGCATCCCGATTAGCTTCATGAATAGGAATAAGTACTTTGTAAACCTCATTAACTGCTTCATACATGCCAGCCTATAAGAATAATGTTAAAAGATATTGTTCTCTTTCGCATCAGTTAGCAAGTAGTTATAATTTACAAATTCACAATATTTCTACTAAAAACAGTATCACTGAAACTTTTCTAATAGGAAATAAAAACAAACACTACTGATTTTTAATTTTATTAAGGCTTAATAAAAGAATTTTACACAGTGTATTATTTCCACTCGATGAATGGATAGATATATATGTATGTGTGTGTGTTTGTGTGCATTTAAAAAATACACAATACATGCGTATTTATATTTCTATATGATTTGAATTGGACATTCTGCTCCCACCTGTCCAGTAATTACTTCACTAAGGTAAATGTGTATATAGTTATACATGCATATAAACTTCTACAGAAAGTAATTCTCAGCAGGGGATAAAAGAAATCCAACTATTACATTGGTCAGATATGCAGCTATCAGATAACCTGTGGATTCATGGGAAACTAAAATTATTTACTTTTCCAAAATAATAAGTTAGCATAGGGAATCTCCTATGGAAAAATCACTGATATACAATAAAATATGAGAAGGTTCTGAGCCACCAGAAGCTATTCCACCAAGGGCCAGCTGGCCAGTAGTTAGCCACGGGTTGCTCTCTGGTTATTATCAGAGTGAGGGATGAAAGTGTTTGTACTGCTGTTCCATTCTCTTGTCTTTAATAATAGATTGGAGGCTGTAGTGAGAGAAGACAGATGTTTTCCAAGAGCCAATGAGTTCCCATTACTTCACAAATCAGCAAACACATTTTCCAAAGGAACTAAACATATGGTCCTTAACATTTTTCTAGTCAGTTCACAGGAGTATATTTAAACAATCATGTGGTTGTAATAGTGAAATATATTTAGTGTAACTAAAATGTCCCTAGAATTACTTTAATTAAGATTAAACAGATTAACTGAAAAAGAATGAAACTCATAAATAAGTACATGATACTGCAAAAGCAACTCTATATTTAGAACCATGTTAGTCTACCCAAATAGGAACTCAAATCATCCAGAGACTTTTTGTTGTGTTTTGTTCTGTTTCTTTATTTTAAGGTTTTAGAAAATTTTGGTGGTAAAATTTTGTAAACCAAAAAAATCTGTTGTAGATTAAGAGTTGGTTCATAAATAAGCAAATTAAAAACACTGGAGGATATGACAGATTATTAAAATTAAAAAGGAATAAGCAATGATGAATTTAGAAAGAAAATCTATTCCTAGATATTTCTTAAGGTACTTGGAGAAAACTATCATAAAGGAAAAGCAGGGTCACAGGCAGAGAGAATATACATGTCACTAATAATTCAAAGGTATGTAACTTTGAAAGAGAATGAACGAGAGTCATCTACCATAGAGAAAGAAGCAGCTGCTCGTTCCAGTAATCCGACAAGGCCTGATTCAGTAAAGTACTTCCCAGAGCAGATACCTTCTTCATCTGGAGATACCACGTCATCTGAAACTGCAGATTCTTCTAAAACATTAGATGAAATATTCTAGGAGGAAAAAATTGAAAAGGTTTGTAAAATAGAATTTCTTAGCCTGAAAGCTTTATATGAAGAAATATATATGAAGATGAACTATAACTATCAGTTTAGGTTAAAAAAAAAGGTAGTCAATGTGAAGATAAAAGACTAATCTCCAGAAATTTTCTGTACTTTGAAGACGACAATAAAATGGTAACATCATTGCTTAATAACTTTTCCATTAATAAAAAGTTGTGAGAAAGAAAATAAAGAAAAATTCAGGGCTAAGGAAA
The DNA here is from genome assembly GCA_032199065.1 of Smutsia gigantea. Taxonomy (NCBI): domain Eukaryota; kingdom Metazoa; phylum Chordata; class Mammalia; order Pholidota; family Manidae; genus Smutsia; species Smutsia gigantea. The sequence continues at coordinate 29,136 of JAVSCE010016738.1, read as the reverse complement.
ACAGTGACATGACATAGGACATCTAAGGAGGCAGCCTTTATTTTTAACTTGCTTGACCTTGCTGAATCTCTCTATGAGGGAAATTAAGCTACAAAGCCCCTTGGCTTGCCCAACATACACCGAGTTAATGAAAAAACTTAGGGATAATAAAAGGCCTCTTACCCAGTGAGACTGAGATCAGCCATTATTTCTAAAAAATAAATGATACATACATACCTTAAATATTTTATTTTAACCTAAACATCTACAGTAGATATATACTCATTTGTCAATTTGTTGAAGTAGGACTAAGGCTTTTCCTTTGTGTACAGGTCTCCAGATCAGAATTCCATATACTTTCTCTTGCCTAACCCATTAATACAACTTCACTTGAGATTTCTAGTTTTGTTTCTTCAGAGTAAAAACTTGATCTTGCAAAATAATCAAATTATCCTAGATTTCTAGGAGCTTTCCCTGCCCAATCTTTTGATTTGTCTAGTCCAAAATTAATTCAACAGCAACCATTTGAAGAACCATTTTTATCAAGTTTTTGCAAACATTAGCCTTAGTTCTCAGAGAAACAACTCACTTTTTGTATTTAGATTTCATCAGAGGACATGTTATTTAATTAAATTTTATAATTTCCCAAACCTGGCATTAACAGGTTTTGAAGAAAAGCAAAGCATAACTGACTTTTGGTAAGCAAAGAATTCAACTAGTGGTCAGAGGTATGCAACCCTACTAGACAGTAAACTATAATCTCTAAGTCATGGTATTAGCATATTTTATACAAAGAATGGGAAATGTTGGTTTATCTGGTGTGTTAAATCAAAACCAATTAAGAGTTTCTACTGAGTTCTAATTCTTAATACTTTGAGTGTATTTGATAGACTCTACAGTCCACAGAAGTATAGGTACTGAGAATAAATACATGTAACATGGTAATTTAGAGGTCAGAAACTGAGAATTTACAAGTACTCTTTAAAACTGTAGTAATGATAGAGATAGTGGAATGTTAATTCATCTTGTGGAGCATCACCCTCAGTCTTTATGCTTTCCTTATAAGCTAGCTGAATGAATCTAAATACCACTGAGAAAAATTAAAACCAAAAGAGGACACAGCTTGATTTAATGTAAATCAGCAGATACCTACCTGAAATGTTACGCATCCTACAGGAAGATATTTCCGGTCTTCCAGCATGCTCAAATATTCGGCCACAAGAGCTGCTGAGTGGACCAGGCACTGTGCAGCTTCAGCGTGATTGCTGCGTTCCGAGTGTTTGCCCGCCATGTTCTGCAACCAGGTCAGGCGCAGATCTGGAGAGGTTTGGTAGCCCTTGGCAATTCTAAGCAGAACAGAAAATCTTCTCAATTAGCATTTGCTTCCCAAGCTCGAAGGGAGTTTAGACTGCTTGTTCTGTGTTTACCTAGAAAGGTTTCTGTTATAGTAAACAATCTATTAAGACAGATTTTTGAGTGTTAATGAAAATATCTTTGAGTATCATTAGAGAAATAACTGTGGCCCATGGAATGGGTAATATCAATTTTTTATGGGAGAATAAAAAAAGACATGCCATCAGTAAGGGGAAAACATTGAGAATTTATGTGTTCATTATGGGAATACAAGGAATTTTTATATTCAAGGAAAAAAAGATTTATAAGAGGTAGTTTCATTGCATTTTAAAGAAAATACTTGCTTTATTTGTGCCTTTAAAGAACTCCAAAACTGTGAAATGAGAGGGTCATATAGCAAAGAAGAAGTTTCAAGTTTTACTATAACTTTCAAGATACAAAAGGAATTACAAATTTCTCAAAATGTGCCCCTAGAAACATTATCCTATTGGCATAACAATATTTAAAATTGGGAAAATTAATGTTATGCTAAAACATATTTCCTTCCTAAAGGACTGATTTTTACATGGAAAATATGGGTCTTAGGCCTTCCTAGCAATTCTAGGGCCCAGGTTAAGGTACCAAATATGTGAATTACTTAAAAAAATACCCTTGTTTTTGATAATCAACATATTGACCAATTTTGCATAGTTCATAAAAGTGACACAGAGGATCTGAAAAAGCAGCCTAGGAAAAGATCATTTTGACTTTTCAATCTACCAAGAGAAAATGACTTAAATAATTTTGTATGCTTATTTTTTTATACAGCATTTTCTGTGTCTTATTAATTTAAGCCCGTCATATAGGCATAAGTGAATCAAACAAATGCTACCTGTACATTAGGTCAATCAACATTTCAGGATCTTCCTGGTGTTCCTTCATTTTAACAGTATCAGAAAGGATCATATGGAGATTGAAAACCAAGTCTTGGACCTGTAGCAGAGAATTATATGAAAAACATTTCTTTATCAATCATTCACAGACACTAAATTAGTTTGGAAGAGATTTCAGATAAGCATCTAAAGATTTCAAGACAAATGATATGATATTGATATAATTCTAAAGAGTATGGGCACGAGGGGGTATGGCAGGTGAAGGGTAAAATTCCTCAGCAGGCTGCTGTTTCTTTTTTAAGTTCTGTCACCTGGAAGCAAGTTGAACTACAAGTAGAAATAAAATATAGGAAGATAAGGGATACAAGAAAACACAAAAGGAAATCCTCTTCTATGTTTCTGATATTCCCAAAAGGTAGTGTGTGGAAACTTTAGTTTTTAAGGCAAATTACTGTTTCTTTATTAAGTGGGAATGTTTCATCATAAAGCTTTTTTTTGTTAATATGCCTAAGTGTACTGTTCTATTTGTTACAAATTCACAGAACTAAGCACCAAAGATATTAACCATTTCAAGAAAGAGGGGTGGTTTGCTGAAACAAAAAGATTTAGCCCTATCTATGCTCTATGATTTATGGACAGAAAGAAAAATATAGGTTCCTACAATAAAAAAATGGAAAGTGCCTATTTACAATCCTATTTCAATTAATGATCCAGAAAGTAGCATTTCTGACCTGATCAGGAAATGTTGTTTCCCTCAATTCCAGATCTTCCTCAGCATATGTCAATATAGTCTTCAGAGAACGTCTTAAGAATTCCTCATTAAAATTCTGAGATGTGCCCACCAAGGAAGACAGTGACATGGTTACCTGCATCTTAACCCTGGCAAAATTCTGTAACAGAGAAATTGTCAGAGCAGCATTTAATAAAGGAAAACTTAAAGAAAAAGTCTTTACTCACTAGATAAAAATTGTAGTAAAAAAATTCTAAGCAAAATATTTTTTAAACATAGTGAAATATGCTATTCAAATCATATTTTTAAAATGACATAAAACTTTGAATTTTGCTATAAATAATATGCTACAAAACAGAGTTAAAAAATAAAGCCATGCAGTATAGGCACAGAGAAGACAAGTAGTGACTATAGCATCTTACTATGCTGAAGGACAGTGACTGTAATGGGGTATGTGGTGGGGGGGTACTTGATAATGGGGGGAATGTTGCTCATGTGATTGTATATTAATTATACCAAAAAAAAAAGAAATGAAATAAAGCCATGGGTTAGACTTGAATTAGAAGTTGTGCCTAGGAAATGCCTATTTACATTTTTGTCTTATGAGGTGTATGTTATTAATAGTAACACCATTTTTATAGATGAGGATAAAGAGCTTGACCAATATGACAAAATCCTTGAGTGGTAGATATAGTCTTAAAACTCTAGCCCATTTCATTAGGTCCATTATTACAATGAAAGTAATTTAAAACACATCAAGTGTAAAGTAACTCAAGGTAGAATCTTTGGAGTGATACCTGTAAGAGTTTACATTCTTCCTTTTTTAGTGCAAATTCATTTCTGTTCTGCCTTACACATGCAACCACTCTTTAAGAGGTTATCAGTGATAACCAAATCCAAGATACTTTTTTGTCAATATTCTACTTGACATCTCTGAATACTTAAATGTATTGATTTTTTTTCCTTTAAAATTTTCTGCCCTATCTTCAGTACCACTTTATCCTGATTTTCCTGTTCTTTATCCGTTCCTTACCTGTCTCCTTTATTTCTCAATTGCCCTTCTTAAATACCAGTGTTCCCAAGGATTCTGTCAAGAAAACTTTTTGTCTTACTCTAATTTCTTTGCTTTGAACATAGATACATGTCTTCAGCTCATATTTCTCTCTAGAGCTCCAGAACTATTGTATTTTACTAGATGGTACCATCTGGATGTCTATAGGTACGTCAATTTTAACATTTCTAAAATACCTTCTTTTACTATTGATTAAATAAATGGTACTATTCCTATAGTCACTCAGGGCAAAAATCTAGGAGTAATCCCATAGTCATTCTCTCCTCATTATTCGTATCATTAATTACATCCATACTATCCTCTAATCTTTCCAGTTTCCTCTTTCTCCATTTCCAAAGCCACTGTTTAGTGTATACCCTTCGCATTACAGTAAAAACTTTCTAATCGACCTTTCTGCCCTTCCTTTTATTCCCTCCAAGTCTATCTTCCACATGGCATCAGGGAAATTTTTGTAAAATGCAAATCTGAACATACCACCTCTCTCAAAACACTTCCATGGCTGCCCATGGCTTTGGGGATAAAATTCAAGTATTCAATTCGAAGGTGCCAAACTCTATGGTGCGAACTGAGAGTACCCTGAAAAACATGTATCCACCCTATGGCAGCTTAGTCTAGGTCTTTTCAACTACAACTTTCTTACTATTCCCTCCTCCAGTCATCAAGAAGTGTTAAAGAAGTTTCTGTTTACCTACTTCCTTCTCTTACCTCCATGCCTTTTTTACTATGCATGTGCCACTTTCTTTACCTACAAAGCTCTAGCCACACGCTTACCCAACTGACTGGGCAATTCTTCATCATTAGGTCAAGGATCTTTCTGAAAACCCATCCTGAGAGATTTCTCTCTGTGCTTACACACTGCCCTGTGCTTACCTCTTCATTATATTAACAACAGCAACACTTATTCTGCATTTGCTCAGGGCCTGTTATGGTTGTGTTTTACTTAATATTAATTTATATATAATCCTCACAAAACCACTTAAAGTGAGTACCTATTACTATTATTAGATGAACATTACTTGTTCATTCTGCCCCACTACATGCTAAGCTACCTGAAACAAAGGACTGTCTGTTTATGTTTGTCCAGTGCCTACTACAGTACATAGAACTCAGTTCAATACTTTGTTCTAATATCTGTTGAATATATAATCTATATAAGTCACTGGCAGTTTTAAATTACTTATTCCTTATTAGAGGTACTATCTGACATTAAGATGATATATAATCTATTGTTATCCTACTAAATAAAGCTTCCTAAAATACAGAAAAACGTATCAAGAAATTAAGTGTGGTAAAATTTTAGGGACTTTTTTCAAAAACTAAAGAAATCAAGAAAGTGACTGTGTTCTTTGTTCTGGAATTAAGAAAGAAGACTTGGTTTCCAGGAAAAAATAGGACAGCATGAGATAGAAATTTCCCACTTCATCCTGATTCACTCAAAAATAAAAGATGAAGAGAAAAAAATTCATGTTTTCAGCAAAACGGGGAGGTTTGTATAGTCCATGCATTACAAAAATCGATTAAGACTGCCAAGACAAGTTAAAAGAAGAAGCAGTTTCAAAGGCAAGGAGGGGAAAGCAAACAGTGAGGAATCCTAGGGCACAGATTTCAGTAACAATGGTAAAAAATATTTCCTTTACATAAGAGATTCACTTTAAAGTGATAAAACTATTTGTCTTGAAACAAAATGAGGTAAAAATCTGGGAGAACTGGACAGAAATGGATTAACCAGACACCTGAGGAAGTTAGGCAAGATGTGTGTATATTCAACAGCAAAATCCCATGAGAACCACTTTCCAGAAGGAACTTCTTACAAATACTTGGCCAGGATAATCCAACTCATTCTATGTTGAGTAGTTAGAAAATAAAGAAAATCAGTGAAACTCACCAAATAAAAAACACTTAATATAAAAGAAGAACAAATGAGGCCAAAGTCACCAGAAGGAGGGACATAATAAAGATCAGAGAAGAAATAAATAAAATTGAGAAGAACAAAAAGAAAAAATCAATGAAACCAAGAGCTGGTTCTTTGAAAAAATAAACAAAATAGATAAACCCCTAGTCAGACTCATTAAGAGAAAAAGAGAATCTACACACATAAACACAATCAGAAATGAGAAACGAAAAATAATGACGGACCCCACAGAAATACAAAGAATTATAAGAGAATATTATGAGAATCTCTATGCTAACAAGCTGCAAAACCTAGAAGAAATGGACAACTTCTTAGAAAAATACAACCTTCCAAGACTGACCAAGCAAGAAACAGAAACAGACCAATCACCAGCAACGAAATTGAATAGGTAATCAAAAAACTACCCAAGAACAAAACCCCCAGACCAGATGGATTCACCTCTGAATTCTACCAGACATATAGAGAAGAAGTAACACCCATTCTCCTTAAATTTTTCCAAGAAATAGAAGAGGAAGGAATACTTCCAAACTCATTCTATGAAGCCAGCATCACTCTAATACCAAAACCTGGCAAAGACCTCACCAAAAAAGAAAATTACAGACCAATATCCCTGATGAACGTGGATGCAAAAATACTCAACAAAATATTAGCAAACCGAATTCAAAAATACATCAAGAGGATCATACACCATGATCAAGTGGGATTCATCCCAGGGATGCAAGGATGGTACAACATTCGAAAATCCATCAACATCATCCACCACATCAACAAAAAGAAGAACAAAAACCACATGATCATCTCCACAGACGCTGAAAAAGCATTTGACAAAATTCAGCATCCATTCATGATTAAAACTCTCAACAAAATGGGTATAGACGGCAAGTACCTCAACATCATAAAGGCCATATATGACAAACCCACAGTAACATCATACTTAACGGCGAGAAGCTGAAAGCTTTTCATCTAAGATCGGGAACAAGACAGGGAGGCCCACTCTCTCCACTGTTAATTCAACATAGTACTGGAGGTCCTAGCCACGGCAATCAGACAAAACAAAGAAATACAAGGCATCCAGACTGGCAAAGAAGAAGTCAAATTGTCACTATTTGCAGATGACATGATATTGTACATAAAAAAAAAGACTCCACTCCAAAACTACTAGAACTAATATATGAATTCAGCAAAGTTGCAGGATACAAAATTAACACACAGAAATCTGTTGCTTTCCTAAACACTAACGATGAACTCACAGAAAGAGAAATAAGGAAAACAATTCCATTCATAATTGCATCAAAAAGAATAAAATACCTAGGAATAAACCTAACGAAGAAATGAAAGACCTGTACTCTGAAAACTACAAGACACTCCTAAGAGAAATTAAAGAGGACACCAACAAATGGAAATGCATCCCATGCTCTTGCTTAGGAAGAATAAATATTGTCAAAATTGCTAAACTACCTAAGGCAATCCACAGATTCAACGCAACCCCTATCAAACTACAAACAGCTTTCTTCAATGAACTGGAACAAATAATTCTAAAATTCATATGGAACCACAAAAGACCCTGAATAGCCAAAGCAATCCTGAGAAGGAGGAATAAAACAGGGGGAATTACACTCCCTGACTTCAAGCTCTACTACAAAGCCACAGTAATCAAGACAATTTGGTATTGGCACAAAAACAGACCCATAGACCAGTGGAACAGAATAGAAAATCCAAGCATTAACCCAAACATATGTGGTCAATTAATATATGATAAAGGAGCATTAGATATACAATCGGGAGATGACAGCCTCTTCAGCAGCTGGTGTTGGAAAAACTGGACAGCTACATGTAAGAGAATGAAACTGGACTAATAAATGTCTAACCCCATACACAAAGGTAAACTCAAAATGGATCAAAGACCTGAATGTAAGTCATGAAACCATAAAACTCTTAGAAAAAAACATAGGCAAAAATCTCTTGGACATAAACATGAGCGACTTCTTCATGAACATATCTCCCCGGGCAAGGGAAACAAAAGCAAAAATGAACAAGTGGGACTATATCAAGCTGAAAAGCTTCTGTACAGCAAAGGACACCATCAGTAGAACAAAAAGACATCCTACAGCATGGGAGAATATATTCATAAATGACGTATCCGATAAGTGGTTGACATCCAAAATATATAAAGAACTCACACACCTCAACAAACAAAAAGCAAATAATCCAATTAAGAAATGGGCAGAGGACATGAATAGACACTTCTCTAAAGAAGAAATTCAGATGGCCAACAGGCACATGAAAAGATGCTCCACATCGCTAATCATCAGAGAAATGCAGATTAAAACCACAATGAGATATCACCTCACACCAGTGAGGATGGCCAACATCCAAAACACAAACAACAACAAATGTTGGCGAGGATGTGGAGAAAAGGGAACCCTCCTACACTGCTGGTGGGACTGCAAATTAGTTCAACCATTGTGGAAAGCAGTATGGAGGTTCCTCAAAAAACTCAAAATAGAAATACCATTTGACCCAGGAATTCCACTCCTAGGAATTTACCCTAAGAATGCAGCAGCCCAGTTTGAAAAAGACAGATGCACCCCTATGTTTATCGCAGCACTATTTACAATAGCCAAGAAATGGAAGCAACCTAAGTGTCCATCAGTAGATGAATGGATAAAGAAGAGGTGGTACATATACACAATGGAATATTATTCAGCCATAAGAAGAAAACAAATCCTACCATTTGCAACAACATGGATGGAGCTAGAGGGTATTATGCTCAGTGAAATAAGCCAAGCCGAAAAACACAAGTATCAAATGATTTCACTCATATGTGGAGTATAAGAACAAAGAAAAAAACTGAAGGAACAAAACAGCAGCAGACTCACAGAACCCAAGAACGGACTAATAGTTACCAAAGGGAAAGGGACTGGGGAAGATGGGTGGGAAGGGAGGGATAAGGGGGAAAAAGGGGCATTACGATTAGCAGATGTCATGTTGGGGGGGCACCGGGAGGGCTGTACAACTCAGAGAAGGCAAGTAGTGGTTCTATAGCATCTCACTACGCTGATGGACAGTGAGTGTAATGGGGTTGGTGGGGGCGACCTGATGAAGGGGGTAGTTTAATAACCATAATATTGCACATGTAGCTGTAGGTTAATGATACCAAAATAAATTTAAAAAATACTTAATAGAAAAAATATCATAAAACACATGAAAATTCTAATTAAATATTTTGCCTGAAGTTAGAAGTATATGAAGCCATTAACTTTAGGAAGCAAAACAAGGCAGAAAAGAAAGAACTCAAGGAAAAGTAGCATGAATCATTAAATGATGGCATAAGATAGGAGCTTACATGTGAGCTGACACTCTTGAAAAAGAAAGAGAAAAAAAATGAAGATGCAATTGGTAGAACAGAGAGATGTCCAGGAGAGCACATAAGGGATATAGGAAAGAGAAATGAGAAAACAACAAAATAAATAGATATTTAAGAAGTATTAAAAAGGAGACGAGAAAATTATAGGTAAAAAGTAAGGCAAAACAGATCCAACATCTATATAACTGGTACCCAGCCGAAAAGCCAGAAACTGGCACAAATGTTTAATTTTATACTCAAAACTTTCTGAGATAAGTGAATTGAAAGCAGAGATCATGAGCTATAGAAAATTAACAATTCAGTCAATGCCAAGACATATTCTACAAAAGGTATTTAATTTTAAGTATAAAGAAAGAATTCCTTCAGCTGCTGGGAGGGAAAAAGTTATTTAAAATGGAAGAGAATATGAGGCTATCTTCAGATATCTTTATAACAATATGTAATGCCAGAAGAAAATGGTGCTCAAGAATCTTTTTTTCTATTAAGTGTTCTTTATCTGGTAAGTTTTGCTGATTTTTCTCACCCTTTTTATTATCCACGGTCTGGGGCAAAAAAATGCATAACTACCCTTGTCCTAGAAATAGTACAGACAACTCTGAACAATCAAGAGCTTGGAAGTAGTATTCCCAAGAACTTTCTTGAGTAAACAACTATAGGACAATATTTAGTCCTCTAAGACATTATTAAAGCAAAAGCAAAATCCAAAGCACAAAAATCCAAAGATATTGGTGAACAATATCTCATTTTATAACCAAGACTGATGCTACAACTAATAAAAAGCTGGGAGAGGCATATTCAACAATACAAATGTAAACAGTAATAATCTTGTTCAGCAAAGGTAAACAATTGAAAAAAATTACTTTAACTTAAAAAAATCATTTCAGTGAACTTAACTTTTAACTGTTGCTTGATAAAAGAATGTAAGTTTTAACTAGCTGCTTGATATTCACTCAACTATTGTTGACATTTTTTTCCTTTTCAGCATTTGACATAATTAATGATGGGTTGAATAACTTCTGTTGAATTAAATAATAAGTTATAAAATTTAGTTTTTCATTTCAAGGCTGAGCTATACACAAAAGCACTGAGGATCAAATATAAACAACATCTAACGCAATCAATGGAAATCATCAGGCACATGTAGATCACTTCTTGCCACATGACTTTGAGATCAAGCAATGTATGAAGTCCCCCAGTCACAATCATTCATTCTCCACAGTTTATAGCAGCAATTTTGCATACATTTTATCTTCCAAGAGCTTAATGTCAAATACTACTCATGTGATATCAAATAAAACCCAATGAGAAAAATAAATACTAAAGAATGAGATGCTGATGGGTAAGAGTTGAGCTTTAGCACTACAAAACTATCGTGATAGCTAAGATTTTTTTCAATCCTCCAAGAACTAATTTTCACTCACTTGGTGGCAATATTGTCTCCATTGAAAAATGCATGATCTAAAGAAATAGAGGACTAAAGGTCTTATATAATTATAAAAGTAATCATTAGAGCAACATAAACTTTCCTAAATAAGATAAACACTACATCCAAAAATAACGTGATCTGACCATAATGTGCAAAATGAAAACATTCAACAAAAATTTTTTTTTAAGTTGGGGGGGCGGCATAACAAAATAATACAACAGAACTCCAGGACATATTGATATAATAACAAGTATGAAAAGGTTTAATTTAACTTAGAGATTGGATTATAAAGCAAAACTCAACTCTGTTGTATATGAGAGGCACAACTAAAACAAACTGATTCAAAAAAGTGAAAATGGAAGGACAGGCAAAAGTAACTGAAGCAAGTTCAAATTAAAAGGAAGGCAGAGGTATCTTAATGCAATATAAGTGGAATTCAGGCCAAAAAATAAAAGTTTTATATGAAACCAATTCAGATCCTTTTGAATTCTAAAGGGAATAATCTTAAGATATAATAGTTATGAATATCAACACACCAAGTAGTTATGAATAATATTGATTCACCAAATAAGAGCTAAAAGAGAAATAGACAATGTATATAGGCTTTATGTCACCTCTTTCAGTCCACCAACTGGACCAAAAATAAATAAGGATATAGAAAAACAGAATAATGTCATTACTAAGTTTTTTTTTTGTTTAACTAAATACTGTGAAAATAAAGAATACTGCTTTTTAAATACTTACGTAACATTCATAAAAATATTCTATGTTTAGACATACACACACATTCACAGTAGAAAAGAGGAGATGCAGTATATATATTGTATGATCACATTGAAATAAAACAAAAAATTATCAAAAATTTAAAACAAAAAGAACTGTCAACTCTTTGGGTTAAAAAAATACAAACAAATTACAAAATATCTATAAAATAAAAATACTGAAAATACATATTAGAACCTTTTGTTTTAATTAATAATAATTAAAATTTACAACAGCTCAATATATATTTATTCTAAGACTATATTATTACATTACTTTCAGTAGGAAGCAAAACTGGAGATTTGGATTTTTATAAGACATCCACAGAATGAGAAATATCAAGCTAGTCTAAGATTAGACTCAAATACACAAAAAATTCCATGCTCCCCCCAAAACCCATTTAACAAAGTATCTGCAGAAGTTATATTTCATTATAAATCCAGTGAGAAAGTCCAGAAATAAAATACTTACATTCCCAATCTCAAAGTTTTGTCTCATAAGTAGGTAAAGGGAGGCACTAGCGTGCGACCGTATTGTACCAATGCTACTACTACAGTGTCGGAGAAGCCGGAGGCATAAATCAGCACACTGCTCTGTCTCTTCTTCAAACAACAGTTCAGGGAACTGTAAAAATACAACACCAACACTAAATTTATGCAGTGAAAGTTCCAGGTATTGTTAATATAGCCTGAACTACAGATTTGTTGGGTATAGTCCAGAAGGCAAAAGAATGGAAGAGACAGTATTTGCTAATTGTTAATGTGGATCACAAGGCCTGACAGATTGGGTTTGAATACTGATGATGTTACTTACAAGCTAGTTATGTGACATTGGACAAGTTTCCTCATCCAAAAATGGGCCTAACAGTATTATCTATGTAGAATTTTATAACTATCTTACATTAGGTAATGTGCATAAAACACTTAGAGTAGTAACCATCATGTAATAATTCTGTACATTTTTATTATTATAAAATAGTATATATTTTCACTGATTTTCACCAATCACTCTGCATGCCATCTTATAAGATGACTAAGATCAATTAACTACCTTCAAGATTTAAGGATATACCTATTTCTAGGAGAAAATAACATAGGAAACAAATATTTGAGTAGCTGAACAAACAAAAGTACCTTCTTTTCCATTTACCACAGAATAAACTAATTTCAATGACTGAACTAGCTACAGATTGAATTCTTCATAAATCAAATAAGGAACAGACAGAATATAATGAAGAGAAAAAAGAAAAGCCCCATATTTCAAATTAGCTATTAATTTCAGGCCCTTCTCTATATCAAAACTACTATATTTTAAGCCAGGAACTAGTTAAAGGTGATCCAAATAAGAAAGAAATTCCAAAAGGCAAGCAATAGAAGCAAAGCAAGAAAGAACCAAGAGTCTTAGGTTATTATTAAAATTTTAACTATATATTAACCAACGAATGTGTCAAATAATTGTAGGCAATCTTAATAAAGAAAGCAAAGTATGATAAGGCTGCAGGTACAAAAATAACCCACCTTTGAAACCAGGGCTCTCTGTGTAGCAAAGCAGTGTTGTAGATATACTGCACTTTGGTTACAGGCCATGCTATGTAGCAGTACTTTTAGCACCCCACCAAGGATGCTCTCTTTGGATTCTGTTACAGAAACTGTCTGTAATTTAAAAATAAATAAATAAAATAGAGATGTACATGCAATTTGTTTAAGGAGATAGAATTTGTGTTAAGTAAACAAATACATTTGTTAAAAATAGGAAAATGACAATATAAGATCCAGGAGGACTTGAAGGAAAAGAAGCTGAGCAGGATTTGGGTAAGAGAAGAACAGGAGAAAAAAGAATGGGTGGTATTAAGTGAAAGAGGAGCAAGGATCAAACTTTTAGGAACTACCAATATTTAAATGTAATTATAAGGCTCAATAAATACTTTTTCTCCAACCCTAATTTACCAGATCTGTACTCTGAAATCCTCTTCTTTGTGTTCTTACCTGGACAACAATCTCTAATGTATCCAAAATGATTAGGTTTGCTTCAGTAGCCAAATTTCCATCAATCAGGGCTTCATGTTCAATCTCTGCTCTAGATCTAACACAAAATATTTTAAGAAATTATATTTATCTTTTAAAAAAGCCAATAGATAAAAAAAAGACTTAAAGATGCACAGAAGTAAAAACTTTTTTCAATATTTTTCAATATTTGCCTGAATGAAAAATCACGAGACTAGGAAAAGGTACTTTACACATTAAAAAATGCTTTGTTTTACCTTACATTTTGTCAGCCATGCAGGAACACACTGTTTTATTCTGAATGGAAGACACTAGGTGGTGCTATGTGGGCTTGTATTTAGGGCTGCTTCATATAAATAATATTCAAAATGTTTAGCATTCATTTTGTCATTTCAAGGATTTTCAATGTATTTATTTAGGATAAAAGTACTTCCCCCTGCCAAAGTTTCATCTAATTTCTCAAAATTTTTGTGTCAAAAGATACAAACAATTCTGATACAAACTTCTGACTCTTCAATGAGACTCTGGACGGAACAGTCATTAGAAACAAAACAAACTGATGCAATAAAGTACTTTATTTGAATACTAATATTTATAAAAGCATTGTTTAATGAAAATAAATTTGAGAATAACTCCATATGATTTATGGGTAAAGTTGGTATTTTAGTAGCAGTACATATATAGAAACTATAAATTACATCTAGGTAGACAAAACAACACATAAAGCAAAAGTACAGGGACATATTAAATGCTAGTTTTTCAAGGTTCTTAGATGTTCAAATCTTTGATCTTTATTACTACCACTAAAGAGAACAGTTCACGAATTTACATTTTATAAATTAAATTTAAGGAGAAAATATAAAATGGTTAGAATTAAACTGGAAAAGAAAATATATAATGTTCAAACTTAAAATTCCAGTGAGATTTTGTAAAGGAACATGTCAATAACATGATAGTTTAAACAAAATAATCTGGAAAACACCCCAAAAAAGGCTTCTTTAAAACACAGCAAGATAAGCAGAGAAAATTCATTATACAAATGCAGAAATAAACCAATATACTAATTAGTATCTGGCTGCTTTGGGATTTCTAAAAAACAAAACACATGAAAAAATAAAGAAATGGACTTGGACAGAGAGGAGAGAAAAGCAGACACTCAAAACTTAAGAATTTTAACATATTTATATTATATTCAGTACCTGTTATGGTCTGAATATTTTGTCCCCTCCCAAATTCATATACATTGATAATCTAAAGCCAAAGGTAAATGGTTTTAGGAGGTGAGGCCTCTGGAAGGTGATTAGGTTATCAGAATAGAGCCCTCTTAAATGTGGTTAGTGACTTTATAAAAGAGGCCCCTGGAAGTTTGCTTGCCCTTCCACCACAGGAGGACACGGTGAGAAATTTGTAACCTGCAAAAGGGCTTCCACCAGACACTGAATCTACTGACACCATGATCTTGGACTTCCCAGACTCCAGCATTCTGTGAGAAATAAATTTCTGCTGTTTGTAAGTGACCCGGATAGCAGCCTGAAGAGACTAAGACAGTTTCTGATAATTCCAAATTCTCATCTATATGGTGCCAGGCATGCTGCTTCTCTGCTGGCTTGCACAGGGCCCGTTTCCTGTGTTTTATGATTTTATTGTCTGTGAGTTATATTTCTGGAAGTTTATTTGTGAGAATCCTCTAGAGTCTGGGCTGAAGATGGTTCTCAGATAGGGTGATCAACCATCCTGGCTTGCTTTAGAAAGGACTGAGAAGTTCCCCAAGACATGCGACATTTAGTGCTACAATTGCACCAGGCAAACCTGAGTGAGTTGGTCACCATATTCTCAAAGTTCTTTGGGCCAGTCAAGCTCCATGAGGGCTAACCTGTAAATACAAATTCTTAAGAGAAAAATCTTGATCCCTTTAAAGCAATTTTGCCCAAGGTGAGCTAGGCAGTGAGAAGGGTTTATTTCTAGTTCCCCTTACACTGAAGGCGCAGTCCTTCAGAATCCTGGACTTGATGCCAGTACACTTTTAGTTGTTTCTGGCAGTAAGTAGGGTCAGTCAGTGTACCCGGTTTGCCACCCTACTAGAAACAGAAGATACACAGCATTTTGTCTTTAATTATATTTTAAGTTCCAAGGGGGCAAAAATTGATTTTCTAATTCTTTGTAATTCTTGAAATTGCTCAGTTTAGTGTGATGCTCAAAATCTAGTTGCAGAGTGCTTTTTTCCAAGGAGGATTGTTGAGGTAACATTTTGTTTTACAATTCCTCTTGAAAATTCTTCTCCCAAATATTTTTTAATCTAAAATTTAAAAATTAAATATAACTATTTTATCTTCTAAGATTTTAACATCAAATATACATACAAAACAATGCTAACATTAATCATTTTCCTCTTACATTTGAAAACAACAAGCCCAACAGTAACACAAAATAGGTCATCTTACTTGTCAAGCTTCTCAGTGTTTTGACGCCAGTGAGTCATATCCTTTCTCCACCTCAGATTTTCTTGACTTCCAAAGGCACTTCCAGATGGGCTTCTCTCTGTCAAATAAATTTCAAAACCATTAAAAAAAATGTTATTTCAGTTGGAATATATATATATTTGCAAACAATAAGAAATATTGCTTATTATTAAACTTTTTATTTATAATAATTTTAAATTATTGAAATTGTTATTAATTTTATACACAGCCATTTTATCTTTAACTCAAGTTGAAAAACCTAACAATGGTACTTTTCATTATAAATTTTATAACAATTACAGAAGAAATATATTTGCTACATGTAATATAAAAAATCAAGTACTCTTTTATGTAAAGCAAACTTCCTAACACTGATTTTCTCAGAATCAACCATGGCTTATATGGCCCTACATGATATGCCTTATTTCCTAACACTCTCCCTCTTGCTTATACCACCACAGTTATCATGTTTGTGTGTGTGCATGTGTGTACGTGTTCTTACACTATATGTGCTCCTGATTTAATCTTACTATATATTCTCCTATTTAGGACCTGTGCGACGGTAGTTGTTCCCTCCTTTTACCTGACTGTTCTTCCCACAAATTTTCACTAGGCAATCATTCATCACCTCTGCAGAAAGGCCTTCCCCAACTCTCCAACACTTCCTTTCCTCTTAATTTGCTTTATTTCTCTCCATAGCACTTATGAACACAAGAATATAAGCTGCTTAAGAACAGAGATTATGTTTGTTTTGTCCACCACTTTATGTCCAGGGCTGACAAGTGTCTGGCACATATTGAGAGCTCAGTAAGTTTTTGTTTAACAAGTAAACAAAATAAGGATTCCAAAAGTAATTACTTCCTTTGGTCCACATAAGACAGGACAAGAGGAAGACAGGGGCTTTCTCCCATGAGATTTCTGGGATGGAAGGCAGAATGAATGGTACGGGCTCCTTCAAGGGATAGCAGCAATGGAACTGTCTGAGTACCAACGTAATATTGTGTATCAACTATACTTCCAAAAAATACAGACTTTGAAATATGGTGTGTATGGAAAAAAAAAGTAAACTGTCTCAGTTTTTTATATCAATTACATATTTAAATAATAATATTTTCATATGCTAGGTTAATATATCATTGAATTTTTAAAAGAAAAAAAGAATTGATTCATACAAATCCATCAGCAGTGGAGAAGGCATTGAGAATTGTAGGAAAATACACACTTAAATGATGGACTCAGTCATGACTTCAGGCTTTCAACTAGAAAACTAATGTTCCTTTTTGAAAAACATGAGACTCTAAATTGTCAGGAGAATGGAAAGAAAAATGAAATTAAAAATTCAGAGTTCAAGTAAAAATTTAAGAAATACTGAGAAAGCAAATATAACTTGCCATACTATAAAGGACATGTCTGGATATTTCTGCCTTCTCTTTCTTCCCTTTTTACCCTCTTTTTTATTTTGTATTTTCTATCTTTAAGAAATTTTGTGAAAGAAAACAAAAAAGATTATATTAGTTAAGATAAAATATCTGTGATCTACTTACATTTTCATCATTAAAATTGTCTCTCATGTCCTTAGTTCAGAATGTCTATCATTAGGTGACCCAGCTTAAATGTCCAAGTGTATGTAAAAATTTGTAAAGGCTTTATTTTTCTAAGAACTTTCTTTTTTTGAAATTGAGATGTAACTGACATATAACATGATACAGCTTCAGGTGTACAACATAATGATTCAATATGTGTAAATATTATGAAATCACAATATGTCTGATTAACAGCCATCATTATATAGTTACAAATTTTTATCTTATGATGAGAACCTTTAATTTTAAGGCCTAGTCACTTAGTAGCTTTCAAATGTACAATATGGTATCATTAACTAAAGTAACTACATTACAATCCCAGTATTTATGTATTTTACAAATGGAAATTTGTACCTTTCGACCCCCTTTACTTATTTTGCCCACCCTTTGCTCCCCACTTCTGGTAACCACTCACTTATTTGTTGCCTTCATCTAAGAGTTCAGTTTTTGTTTTTAAGATTCCACATATAGAACTTCAGTTTTTACATTCAAACAATATAGCTATCCTAGGCCACAGGTTTAAAAATGTAACTAACATATTATTAAACAGTTCCACTCTTTCCAACAATAAACTTTAAAAAAGCTGAGGTTTATTTATTCACTAGGTTTTAAAGGTTTAAAGAACACTAAGTTTGAAATCAAAACTTAGTTCTGTCACTTTATGATCTTAGGCAAATTATTTACCTTTGTGAGTTTTATTTAATCTTAAAGAAGAAGATAACCATTCATTCAGATTTGGTAATAATTAAATGACCCTGATAAAATAAATAAATAATTAATTTCATACTTTTTAGAGGGTTGTTGTGCATAATGAGTTATAATGAAATCCATAGGTACACTGTAAACTGTGTACAACTAAAGTGAAAAAACAGTGCTCTATTAATTTGAAAGGTAAGAACTTGTCTAATTCATTAAGTTCCAAACACATACAGCATATAAAAAAGTATTTAAGTTTATTTAAATAAATAATCACAGGTTTAATGGCCTACAGAGAACATTAAAAAACATTCATGTGAATATTTTTAAGTCATTCATATTTTTAAGTGAGAAATATATAATGAGCTGTTAGTATGTGTGATGCACACAGATGACTAACCATATCCCTGATCTTAAGAAGCTCTCAACAATCAAATTATTTGTTTGTAACCTCAGAATTTATGAAATGTTTACACACTCATGGTCACTACAAAGATGGTAAGATCAGCTAATAACACTACCTTTTAAATTCTCAAAAACAATCACAAGTGGATGAAAAAAAAGAAAATGGGAAGATAAAGACTTGGCCAAAGTTATTTAGCTGATGGGTAGCAGACCTGAGATTAGAAACAGGCCTCAAATGCTACTACAATGTTTTCTCTCCCCAGTATTTGAGTCTGATGGGCAATATCTTTGCCTTAGATACAAAGTATATTAATTCACTGTGCAAACTTGGAAACTTTTAAGAGTAAAAAGTTTTGCTACATAGACTGTAGACATCAAGAGTAGACCTTAATATAAGCTATGGACTCTGGGAGATACTGACCTGTCAGTATGGGTTCATCACTGTAACAAGTGTCCCACTCTGGTGGGGGATGTTACTAACGGGGAGGCTGTGCATGTGTGGGGGAAAGTGATAGATGAGAAATCTCTATCTTCAGCTCAATTTTGCTGTGAACCCAAAACTCACCTTTAAAAAAGAAATCTGTTTTTGAGAATAGGGGATGAAGTTAATAATCACACAAGGGCAACAGGAATAAACTGAGGCTATCCAGAGCAAACTGGGAAGTATGTTCATCCTACTTAAATGAGAATTCTAACTTATTTGAATTCACATGTAGAAAAGGTTGTTCAAGTTAATACACAGTAATATTTAAAATACTTTTTACAAATGTAGAATTGTCATTAAAGACTCACAACAAGGATTATAATATACAGTACATGGAAATCTCAAAAATTCTCACCATAAGAAGATACTGTGTACGTACCAAGCTGTCCTCGGCTTCGGCGCACCATTTCTTGCCTAGCACCTATGCTCCCAAGAATAGCTTCTTCAAGCTTTGCTCTCATGTCTTTTGATTTCTTAAAGGTCAAACTATTCATTCTTTCAAATACTTTCTTTCCCTAAAGTTTTAACATTAGAAAAGAAAAGAAGAGGCTTTGAGGAAATTTTCTTCTTCCTTTTCCACATTATGCCTCCTGTCTTAGCAATGGCATAATCATCACTTACTTTGTACTCAAAGCAAGACACACAGAGATAAAGCAAATCTAACAGCCGGTTTAGCTGCAGGACTGAGAGATCTGTAAACCACTTTTGTAGAACTGTCTCATCTGCATTCTTGAGAACCCAAAGTAGACAGATGAGAAGGCTCCGACTTGATTCTGCTGAAAACGTGGTATGCTGCCTGCCACTCTGAAAATAAAGAGCAGTAAATGAGACCAGTTGATCAATGACCATTTCTTTTTTGGGGTTGTCAGTTGTTTTCTTCTAAAACCAATAAAAACAAAATTGCTTAAAAATAAAAACTTTAAAAGAATGATTTGATTTAGACAATACTTGTATAGCAGTCATAAAGAAACATAAATTTAAGGTCCTGAAGTTTAATGAACCTTTCCCAACAATAAAAGGTTGTTTTAATCTGTGGTAGAGCTTCCAGTAGACAATAAATACACATTAACAGAAAATGTAAAGGGAAAACTGAACTATCTTACTATTGAAAACTAAGACATCTACCACAGAATACCAGACATGATGAAAATAAAGGAAAAAGCAACTGACTCATTTAGTAAATAAGAGTGATAAAAGAATAGAAAGTATAAGAAAATGTTTATCAGGTTTAAAGAACCACTCTTTCCTATTAAGGGCTACTGACAAAAGGGAAAAATCTTAGATCATATGTAAGTAAAAAGCATTTTTACTGAGAGTGTACAAAGTCAAGGTGCCATTCTCAATCTTCAATCTGCATTACACAAATGAAAAACTAAGAATAAGAACTCGTTTACAGTACCATTTGTAGTATATTTACTCTGGTCTTGTCATGCTAAGTTCTTTATATACATTATTTATTTCATTTAGTTCTCCAACAATATTACCAAGCAGGTTGCATCATCTCAACTTTACAGATAAGAATACAGGATGAGAATAATAATGATGATGACAAAAATAATGATGATACAATTTGAAATCTGTTAGACACTATGCTAATCACTTTTTCTAATTTAACTCTCCCAACAATTTTATGAGATGGCATTAACTATTGTTATTTCTAGTTTACAGGAAATGAAACTAAAGGCTGGAGATAAAGTAATCTGCCCTAAATCACCTAAGAAGAAAAGGTAGAGTAAGGATTTTAGTTCAGGTTAATCAGACTTTGATGCTTATACTCTTCACCATAATACGACCTTCTAATACTTACCTAATAGCATACTAAATAAATATAAGAAAGCAGTGGAAGAAATGTTCAGAGGAAAGACAAAAGGAAGCTGAAATACTTAACTGTTGAGGTCTCAACTACTACCCTAATCATTCCTCTATTCTGAATGCAGCTGACTCTTACATAATGCTTATTCTGTGCAAGGCACTATATGTACATTAACTCATTTGTCCCTTGCAACCATCCAAAGAGATAATATTACTACTCACCCATCTTACAGAAAAGAAAACAGAGTTACCAAGAAGAAGCTGGATCTGGGATTTAAATGCAGGAAGTGTGGCTCCAGAGATCAAGCTTTTCTCCGCTATGTTTACTGCCTCTCATGGATGTAAGCATATGTAAATGAATTTACCTACATAAACTCAACCATTATGCTATACTGCCTCTAACTTGGGCACAAAAAGCTTTGACTCCCACCTCCAAATCACAATCTCTCTGATACAGAAAGTGATCCTTTTGTTATAGAAAGCAGGAAGCAGGCACTTTCTGTAGCTAAACTTTCAGGTATGCATAAATATATTGGCTGAATTCTCAGTGACTGATTTTTAAGAAATAAAACTTAAAAATTATTTTAAATTTAACAAAAATTTACACTAACATTTCTTGTACCCCCATGTAAATTACCATAACACTGTGACACATCTTGAAGAAAGTCAGACAAACATGAAAAAGACTCAGTAATGGAAAGATGTCAGTTTTTCCTCCAATTGTCTTATAGGATCGATGCAATTCCAATCAAAACCCCAGAAAGGATTTTTCCTTGAAGTTGACAAATTAACTTTAAAATGTAATGGGGAAAAGCAAAGGATCAAGAATAGCCAAGACACTCTTGAAGAAGAAAAAGGTAGGATGGGGGACAAATTTGCTCTACCGGATATTAACAGTTACTGAAAAGTTAGAATAATTAAGACAGTGTAATATGGATATGGATAGACAAATAGTCCAATGAATCAGAAAAGGAAGCACACACAAAAAATCCTATGCATATATGAAACTCAGATATATTACATAGGGCTGCCACTACAGATCAGTGGTGCAAGGATGGACTGTTCATGAATGGTGCTGAGATAACTGATTTCCCTATAGATATAAATAAATAAAAGTAGATTCTTGTCTTGTACCATTGTACAAAAAAAATGAATTTCAGAAAAAAAGAATTTAATTATAAAATAAAGAAATAGAATATATTTATGATCTTGGGGGTAGGACAGAATTTCTTAAATATGACATAAAAGCATAAACCATAAACCACAAAATAGATGGCCACATTCGCCTCCATTAAAACTGAGAATGTATGTTCATCCAAACAATTAGACAAATAACTTGAAAGTGCACATTATAGATTTGTAGAAATTGGTTCTACCAATCTCACATTAATACCCAGAACAGTCTTTCTCAACCAAGGAGCAAATTAAACTCTACAAAAAATGATCAAAAGCCCATTTTCCCCATTTTCCTAATGCATTAAAAAGATAAAGATAACTCTGGTGTTTGTTGTTACCAATTGAGTCTGAAGGAAGAAACCACAACCGCAGGACTTATACCTACAAACAATATTGCAAATCTAATTCCAATACACAAAGAATCAGGCACACAAGAAGCAATACATCATGAGTGAGAACTGACAACAGGCAACAGAAAAAGGTATCAAAGACTTGAGATATTGAAATTATCAGAAACTTAAAATAGCCACACTTCGTATATACCTTTGCCCAAAAAATAAGATTAAAAATTTTGATGGCAAATTTGAAAGCATAAAGATAAATGTTTTTTGGGGAAAAAAAGAACATAATTTAGAAAACCGAAAAAAATTTACACAATAACCAAATTAAGAACTCAATGAATTGATGTAATGTAATATCAGGTATAGTTGAGAAGATAATTAGTAAACTAGAAGATATATCAAAGGAAACAATCCAGCATGAAGCACAGGTTAACAAAAAGATGGAATATACAGAAGAAGAGTAGAGACATAAAGGATGCAATAAAAAGCACTAACATTTGTCTAACTAGAATATGAAAAGAGGAGATAGAATAGAGAAGAGGACATTTTTGGGCATATAACAGCTGAGAATTCCACAGAATGTAAGAAAGATGCTAACCCACAAATTTAAGTATAAAAAAATACCAAGCACAATAAATACTAAAAAAATTCAAAACTAGACTCAGTGTAGTGATACCACAGAAAACCAATTCTAAGAAGAGTATCATAAAGAACAGAAAGAAAAGACAAATTATGTTCAAAGAAGAAACAGTTCAACATAGCTGATGTATAAAAAGCAGTAATGAAAATAAGAAGAGAGTAGAAATAATGTCCTTATTGTGCTGAAAGAAAACAGGAAATTCAGATGCTATTTCTTAAAAAAAAAAACCCTAAGAGTTAAGGTCAAATAAAAACATTTTCAAAGAAACACCAAGTTCATCACCACAGTATAGAAAATTCTAAAAGATGTATTTCACACAGAAAAATATATATATCTTATGGAGAGTCACAAATATGGGAAAGAATCAAGAGCAAATAAAGTGATAAACACAGGGCGTATCCAAATGGTAATTTTTCTATATAGCCATAAAAATAATGTGTGGTGAGGTTTAATGACATATAAAATTAAAAATGCATGAAAACAGCATTTAAGTAGGGAGAAAGATAAATAAAGTCAACCTGTTCTAAAAACCTTCAATGAACCAATGTGAAAGTAAAGGTAATGATTAACATCAGACTGGAATTTAAGAATACTGTGTTTTGTAATATAATCACAAAAAGAACAGAAATGAAATGTAAAATTTCCAAAATAGTAGAAATATGGAGTGAGATAAAAACAGAATGACAAAAAAACCACAGAAGATAATAAAGAAACACATACTACATGGGACAAAGTGAAGTAAAAGTAAAATGTTAAGTACACTAAATATACTAAATTAAATGGATTAAAAAAGTCTAGTGAAAGACAAAGATGAACAGACAAAATCTAACTACATGCTCTTTCCAAAGACATCAATATGTACATTTCAAATATTTAAAACAAGAAAAATTGTTGAAAGTGAAAAGGATGGAAAAATTCATGCCACATGTATATTAGGCAAAAGAAACTTAGTATAGCCATATTAATATTATACAAACTAGACTTCATGACAAAAAAAACTATTACAGTTGATAAAAGGTGCAATCAATCAAAAGATACATAACAATTTTAAATTAGATATTTCACAATAAGACCTCAAAGGAACAAAACAATATCTGACAAAATAACAAGGAGAAATTACAAAAGTTCTCTGATCATGAATTTAGGCCAAAATCAGAAACAAAAGGACTACTAGAAATTTCCATATGAATGGAAACAAAAACAACTAAGACCTAAATGTAAGACATGAAACCAAAAAACTCTTAGAAGAAAACATAGGCAAAAATATCCTGCACATAAGCATTAGCAACTTTTTCCTGGACACATCTCCTCAGGCAAGGGAAACAAAGTAAAAAATGAACAAGTGGGACTACATCAAACTAAAAAGCTTCTGAACAGCAAAGGACACCATCAGCAGTACAAAAAGGCAATCTACAGTATGGGAGAATGTATTTATAAATGATTTATCTGATATGGGGTTAACATCCAAAAATATATAGAGAACTCATACACTTCAACACAAAAAAACAAATAATCCAATTGAAAAATGTGTGGAGGACATGAACTGACATTTTTCCAAAGAAATAGAGTGGCCAACAGGCCCATGAAAAGATGCTCCACATCACTAAAAATCTGGGAAATGCAAATCAAAACCACAATGTGGCCAGAGGCTTACACCTGTGTGCTCGGCCCACTGGTTCTGACAGTGGATACAGGCACGGCAGCCAAGAAGCAGGAAACCTCTTTCCTCCCACCAGGCACCAGCCCCACTCCCCTGAGACCCCCAACATCACTCCAGGGACTGAGCAGCTCCAGAGACTGGAGCTTCCGGGCACTAGAGGGCGCCACATACAAATATAAAATGTCAAAGGAACCTAGTTCAAACAAAAATCTCACAAACACCAAAAGAAGGGCTAAATGAAACTGAACTCACCATTCTTCCAGAAAAGAGAGTTCAAAATAAAAATCATAAACATGCTCATGGATGTACAGAAAAATATTCAAGAACTCAGGGATGAATATAGGCTGGATATTCAATCATTAAGAAATTCCATATCTGAAATGAAACAAACAAGGGAGGGATTTAAAAGCAGATTAGATGTAGTAGAAGAGATGGTAAATGAAACAGAAATTAGAGAAGAGGAATACAAAGAAGCTGAGGCAGAGAGAGAAAAAAGGATCTCTAGGCCAGAGCTATAAAGGGCCCTGCTGAGCAGCACGGCCACGGCTGCAGAATAGTGGAGCAACAGCACTGCCTACAGCATCCCCACAGAATCTACTCCTGGTGGGCAGTTTTTTTTTGGTTGTTTTGTTTTGTTTTTTGTTTTTTCTTTTCTTTCTTTCTTTCTTTCTTTCTTTTTTCCTCTTTAAAGTGTAAAAGAGCCCAGCTGACATATGTGGCAACTACCAGCGACCACTTCTATAGCTATGAAAAGACAGAGGAATATGGTCCAGACTAAGATCAACCAGACAACCCCAGAGAGGGAGCCTGAAGGGATGGAAATGCACAATCTTCCTGAAAAAGAATTCAGAATAAAAGTCATAACCATGCTGATGGATCTACAGAGAAATGTGCAAGAACTGAGGGAGGAAGTGAGGAAAGACAATGCAGAAATCAGACAAGTGATCAACGGGCTTAACAGCAGACTGGATGAGATGCAAGAGAATGTTAATGGAATAGAAATCAGAGAACAGGAATACAGAGAAGCTGAGCAGAGAGAGATAAAAGGATCTCTAGGAATGAAAGAATATTAAGAGAACTGTGTGACCAATCCAAACGGAACAGTATTCGCATTATAGGAGTACCAGAGGAAGAAGAGAGAGAAAAAGGGATAGAAAGTGTCTTTGAAGAAATAATTGCTGAAAACTTTCCCACGCTGGGGAAGGAAATAGTCTCGCAGTCCATGGAAGCCCACAGATCTCCCAACACAAGGGAGCCAAGGAAGACAACACCAAGACACATAATAATTAAAATGGCAAAGATCAAAGATAAAGACAGAGTATTAAAGGCAGCTAGAGAGAGAAAAAAGATCACCTACAAATGAAAGCCCATCAGGCTGTCGTCAGACTTCTCAACAGAAGCCTTACAGGCCAGAAGGGAGTGGCATGATATATTTAATGCAATGAAGTAGAAGGGCCGCAAACCAAGAATACTCTACCCAGAAAGATTATCATTTAAATTTGAAGGAGGGATTAAACAATTTTCAGATAAGCAAAAGCTGAGAGAATTTACCCCCCACAAACCACCTCTATAGTGCATTTTGGAGGGACTGGTATAGATGGAAGTATTCCTAAGACTAAATAGCTGTCACCGGGGGAATAAAACAACAGCAAAGAAAGTAGAACAATTAATTACTAAGCAGATGCAAAATCAAATCAACTACCCCCAAAGTCAATCAAGGGATAGACAAAGTGCACAGAATGTGATACCTGATATATAAAGAATGGAGGAGGAAGAAAAAGGAGGAAAAAAAAAAACCTTTCGGTTGTGTTTGTAATAGCATACTAAGTGAGTGTAATGGGGTATGTGGCGGGGACTTGAGAATGGGGGGAATCTAATAACCACAATGTTGCTCATGTGATTGTATATTAATGATACCAAAAAAAAAACCCCACAATGTGATATTACCTCACACCAGTCAGAATGGCCAATAACTGAAAGACAAGAAATAACAAGTGTTGGTGAGGATGTGGAGAAAAGGAAACCCTCCTGTACTGTTGGTGGGAATTTACATTGGTGCAGGCATTGTGGAAAGCAGTATGGAGGTTCCTTAAGAAACTTAAAATAGAAATACTGCATGACCCAATAATTCCACTTACAGGAATTTATCCGATGGAAAAAAAATCCCTGATTCAAAAAGATATATGCACCCCTATGTTTACCACCACATTATTTACAATAGCCAAATTAAGGAAGCAACCTAAGTGTTCACCAACAGATGAATAGATAGAGATGTGGTACCATATATACAATGGAATACTATTCAGCCATAAAAAAGAGAAATGCTGCCATTTGCAGCATGGATTGACCTAGAGGGTGTTATGCTAAATGAAATAAGGCAGGCAGAGAAAGACAAATACCGTATGATTTCACTTACTTGTGGAATATAAGAACAAAAGAAAATGAACAAAATAGAAGTAGAGTCATAGACTCTGAGCAATGACTGGTGGTTACCATGGGAGAGAGGCTGGGGTGGGTCGCTGGGGAGGGGTAGGGGGATAAAGGAGCATAAAAAATTCTCAGTCATAATATAAGTTGGTCACAGGGATAGTAATCAGCACAAAGAATATAGTCAATGATTCTGTAACATCTTCCTATGTTGATAGACAGTAACTGCACCTAGTGGGGGTGAGGATTTAATAATATGGGTAACTGCTAAATCACTGCATTGTATACTTGAAACCAACATAAGATTGTATATTAATGATACTTCAATAAAAAAAGGAAGAAAAACAACCAAATACTCCAAAGTCTAAAATTAAATTATAATGAACTTAGATATATTTGAACTGAATAATGAAAGTGTTACATATAAATTGTGGCATGTAACTAAAACAATAATTAAAGGAAAATGTATATGCTTAAAATGTGAATTAAAGAAGAAAGTATAAAATTAATGAGGTAAGCATCCATCAAAAGAAGTTAGAAAAAGAAAATCAATATAAATCCAAAGAAAGAAGATTGTAAATAATAAGCATTCAAAAGTGAAGATCAACATTAACCCAAAATAGGCTCTTTATAAAGATTAAAGATATATACAAGTTTCTGTTGAGATTGATTTAAGACAAAAGCTACAAAAGCCAGTCACAGAAATGAAAACATTTACATTTACTACAGATTTTATAGACATTAATAAGACCATAGCAGATATTTGGAACAACTTTGTACTCTTAGAAATCTGAATAAAATTTACAAAAACCAATGTAAAAAGAAATAGAAAACTTCAACAGTCTTATAGTCATTAAAGAAATTAAATCAGTAATTTAAAAACTTTCAAAAAAGAAACTGCAATACAGAAGACTTCACAAAGAAATTCTCTAAATAACCCAGGATGAAATATTCCAATTTTAACCAAGTACCTGCAGAGTACAGAATAAAACGGGAAACTCCCTAGCTCATTTAAATTGGCTAACTTAATCCTGATTGTAAAACCTGAAAAGAACATTATGAGAAAGAAAAATTACAAGAAATCTTACAAACATAGATAAACAAGCCTTAAACAAAATATACCAAAGCAAATCAATTAATATATAATCATGAAAAGGTTGGGTTTAATTCAGGAATTCTTGTACTGCAGGCACAAGTATAAACTGAGACAAACCCTTTGGGAAAACATCAGGGCATATCTGGTATACAAGAAAATATACATACTCTATGACTTAACAAATTTCACTACTGTAAAACACCCTAAATAAAAGTGTATACATGCCTACATTCATTTCATAAATGAACCCATTTATGCATCTATCAGTAGAATGGGTAAATAAGTTGATTTATAGTCAGACAATGGAACTTCATCCAGAAATTAAAGTCAGTGAATTATAGCTACATTTTATAACATGGATGAATATTAAAGAAATAATGTTAAACTTAACTAACTATTTAGGGATGCAAACTAGATGGTAAAACTATAAACAAAATTAAGCAATTACTTCATTAGTCAGGATAGTGGGTGGTGTGGTGGATAGCTGTGGTACAGAAGAGCATGCTAAGGATTTCTGGAAGACAGTCCATGTTCTATATTTGTCCTGTAGTGGTTATAAAAGCCTTCATTTTATAATATTTTGTAAACTTGTACATTTATGTTTCATGTACTTTTTCATGTGTAGTATATTTCACATAAGTTAAAAAAATGAAAAGTAGGTCAATAAAATTGAAAATAGTGGTCATTCTGAGGGGATAAAAGAGATTGGATTGAGGGAAGACTGGGGATTCTAAAGTATTTGCAATGTTCTACTTCTTAAGTTGGATGGTGGGTACATTGCTGTTTCTTCTATTACTATACTCTAACTGTATATGTACTTTTGATATTACACATACAAAACATATAAAATGAATGTGATAAAAGAAAAAAATGAGAAATTG
>JAVSCE010016737.1:0-31359 GCA_032199065.1 Smutsia gigantea | reverse complement strand
GGCCTGTCTTGACTTCAGCCCTCTAAACCTGCCTCATTATGTTCCTTTATCATGTAAGGTCAGCCACACAACTGAACCGTGTTTGGAAAGTGTGGAACTATTTGCAATATCCATCCTGCTCTAGGGTTTGTCCTTCCGTTTTAGCTTGGGCTCCCAAACATCGGGGCCACTGCCTTTCTTCTCCTTCTTCTCCAGACCCCCATCCCCAGTCCTGTTGAGCCCGCAGCGTGCGGGCAGTGTGATCGTCCAAGCCGGCACTCTCCTGCCCTAGCTAAACCACATCTCTGCACATTTGCCTCTTCTGTCTCTCTGGAGACTGATGCGCTGCAAGGCCACAGTCTGAGGGCCACATGTTGGCCTCACCACTGCCAAGATGACTGTGCGCATCCCGCCCGACCAGAGTGCTGGTCCACTCTGCATCTGAGAACACGCCCATTGACTTGCTTTTCCAGGGATGGTGACGGGGAGCCCTGCTTTGTGCCTGCTTTGGTGCGTCAGATCCCTTAGAAGGGGAAGGGAACATGCCTGTGGACCAGGCAGCTTCTGATGGGTTGCCACTGAACCTCTGTCAGTTTCTTCAGGGCATTGCGGTTTCGGAATTTGGGGGCGAAGTTGTTCAAGTGCAAATCCCCAATATCATATATGCTTCTGATGAATAACCGTTATTTAATGTGCAGGCCACACCTCAGACCAATTAAGTCAGAATCTCTGGGGATGGACTCAGGCATCAGAGTGTTTTGTTAAAAGCTCTCAGGTGGATTCCAGTATGCGACCAGGGTTAGGAGTCACTGACTTAGGTAAGAAGTGAGAACTCCACTTCCACTCTAACCCCCAATTTCCATCACTTCCCTGAGGGACACAATTAAGGACCTAAGTTCACACATTTTCATAAGGATTGGTGGATTCCAGGGAGAGTGGCCAATAGCCAGTAGTGTTCATCAGTCCTGAAGGATGGAGTGCTGGGAGGGAGTACCAGAGAAGCAAGGCCCTTCCAGGTGCCAGTCAGAAGATTCCAGCTGAGCTCAGGGAGAAAGATGGGGAGAAGACCTTCAAAACAGCATGGCCCTGTGTACTGCGGGGAGTTGGACACCCATGGCACGGGGACGGATGGCAGGCCAGGGAGGGATGGAGAAACTTTCAGTGCTATGTGGCAGGGCTCAGCCTTCTCAGCACTGGTGGCACTTCACAGGTTTGGCCATCTTCCGGCATTACTGTCAGCAAGGTCATGGCACCTGCAGTGACTCTGGGTAGCTCACATGTGGGGAAACCAGGCCTTTCATCAAAGACACCTCCAAGGAGGACTTGGCATATTTTGTATTCAGCACAATAAAAGCTGAGGGGAAAATGACTGCTTTTTGCCTCAACACAAATTTTATTACACCAGGTTTCATTATAACAATGTTATAGTTTTGGGTGTGTGTTTATTACATAAACAATGTAATTACTCCAATCTTCACCATCTTTCAAACCAGGATCTCAAAGGGAGTTTTATTTACTAGATTTAAAGCCATGGAACAATTGTATCATATGATTGCCTTATAAGCATAGGAAAAATTCAGGGAAAAATAAAACTCTGCTTTCTTTCCTCTTCCATATGGGTAGACTTAAAAGGGATAATGTGGTCTTCAGGAAAAGCTGAGTGTGGGACTCAAGCTTCAGGCTCCTATTGCCTCCAGCCTACAAAGGTGTCCTTGTGGCTTGGGCAGGTATGAGAACCACTTAAGCTGATCAAGCAAGGATTCAGGGCCCAGACCCTTACACCAACCCACAGACATGTGCCAGGGAGGCCAACAGCTATTCTCATTGTTTATGCTCAGATCTCGGGGCATTCATATTTCCCAGGAGCAAAGCTTTCATATCAGTAGAAATGCCAGCTCATGTCCCTCAGTTCATTTTTGGGAATTCCACATTCAGAGGGAACAAGGCATAGGCTGCCACCATCTTATGGCAGTTTTGTCTATTTTATTGGTGTCTTCCATTTTTAATTTATTTATGATTTTATATTTATATAAAATATATTTGTATTCTTATAAATATATTTTATATTTATATATAAGTATATATACTTTTTATAAAGGTATTTTTTCCTATTTATTAAATTTATAAAGGTTTTTTTTCCTGTTTCTTAAACTGCATGCTTAATTCAAAAAATAAATATGTGAATTGAGAGCTATAAATTTACCTCAGAGTACAGCTTTGGTAATTTCCATTGGTTTTACTATGCAGGCTTACTGTTATGGGTTTTGTCTTCTAAAGAGTTATGTTTTTTGAGAGGCAGAATGGTATGGGAAAAATGGGCTTTGGTGTCTGCCACAATCTGGGTTTGAATCCTTACTCTGCCATTTATCAGTTGTGTGACTTTGAACAAGTTACAGGGTTACAATTTCCTTACTTGTAAATGAAGATGATAATACCTGCCTTGTGTATTCTTTAAATAAGGATGAAATAAAAGCATGCAGGGAAAGGATTTAGCAGAGTGCACTTAGTAGCTGCTCAAGCCATAGTAGCTATGGATAATAATCATATTTAAAATAACATGCCTTTGGTGCGGGGAAAATCTTGTGGCTGGGAAGCTGCTCTCCATTTACATGTCTTAGGCAGAGGGCCAGGACAGTGGGTGTCCTTTCTGGATCAAACCACTTTTCCTAATGTTCTCCAGAGGCACTGGCAGATGGGACATGAAAATACCAACAGTGTGCCTAGGGGAGGGCATGCAGCCAAGTGTTACACTGGATTGAGCATGCTGAGGCGAGCCAGGAAAAAACTCAGCACAACACAAAAACTTACCATTGAGAAATTCCTCCAAAGTTTCTTAGTCTCTCTCTCTTGTGCAATGTTCCTCAACAGAATATTTGAGCTGCTCTGTCCCAGACCTGGACTCTTTCCCAGCTATGCACTTGGGTAGCTTCCCACTCAGTAGGGCCTTGACTACTCACCATGGCCAGGGTCTTGAAGGAGGCAAGCATTTGGGGAGCTAAACTCTATGGAGCATCATCTCTGTGCTGGGCACTGGGCTAAGCCCTGGGCAGCAAGCATGACTAAGATAGGGTTCTCCCCTTGAGGACTTGTGAGTCAGAAGGATGCTGATCCATGAGCACCAGAAAGGTTGGACCCAGGACCTCGGGATGCAGCCACAGAAAGGAAGAACCAGCTCTCCCTCGTGGGGTAATGTGGCAAGCCAGATGAGGCTGATGGAGACAGGACTTTTGAACTGACTCTGTTAGGGTGGTTTAAGGTATATCAGGTTTCAGGTGGGTTTTTGTTTGTGGGGTTTTGGGGATTTTTGTCTTGTTTTATTTTTTAGAGCACCAAAGAATGAGCTCACTCTGATGATCTTCAAAGTGAAAAAAAAAGTACCTGGTGTCTAACACCAGGGGAAACATCTTTTATAGAGCCAATATTTTGTAGAAAATTAAAGCCTGTTTGCTTGGGTTGATTCTTGCCTGTTGTAAGGCTGGGGATGGGGAGGAAGAAGAGATGGTAAGATTAGGAAGAGATTAGGCTGAAGGAAGCTATAAGCAACTGTAATCTGCTGTCTACACTCTATTGTGTAGGATTCCTCTGTATGTAAATTTAGGTGGAAGTTGTCGGTATTCAAGGCAGAATCTTCTAGTCTTTTCTGAAGCTTATGCTGTGCTTCTGAATTCTCTTTTGGGTAGTATGGCTCCCTCCATCCTGAGTGCCTCTTTTTGGGTCAGCAGGGATACTGAGAAACTCCACACTGGAGGGAGGCTGGCCTTATGTGTGGCTGTACCTCATTGACGTTGAGTGTGGTGACAACAACTAGCTCCCAAAATGTGAAAAAGGAGGGAATTAATCTCAGCCATATCGTCTGAAAACAACACAGAACTGGTTCTGCAGCATGGAGAAGCCAAATGCCAGACTCCACTAAAGGGAAAGATGCAAATGTTCCCTCCACTTTGAAGAACTGAGGCCTCCCAGGAATGTTATCTTGGTCCCTTACTTGCCCCCACCCTACAATGGAGTGAAGAGGAGGTTTTGATTTATTCTTCAAGATAGAGTAAATCACTCTTCTCTCACCTTGACTGTGTTATGCTTGCTATGGATGGCATTTAGCCATTAACAACTAGAATCCCTCTACCATCTAAGTTTTTATCCCTGGAAAGCTTCACCAGCAAGTTAGAGCTGGATGAGTCATCTTGAAGTAAGGATGTGCTTGAGAACAGACCAGGGGCACCCATCAACAGCCATAGACCTCTTGGCTTAACTGGACGATAAATTATGCATCGCAACTAACACAGGCCTATAGCTCCTGCTCTGAAAGGTGTGGTGATGACAGGGGCCACGGATAGTACTTTCCACACGTCCCTTGAAAAGCAAGCAAAATGGCTGCCTCAGAGAACTGAGGTAATTGTGTGTTGAGTGCTTTTCCTTGGAAAGTTGATTTGTAGCTTCTCTTGATTAGCCGTTTATGTTTCCCCTTCTGCCCCTCTCCTCTTGGCATTACTCGCTTCTTTTACTTTTTTTACTTTTTTACACGAAAGACATCATGGGTAAGAAGAGGAGATTTGATTTTGAAGAACAATGATCGCATTAACAAGGTGACAGCAGATAAGCTTAAAGTCACTCCATTTTCTACTGGGGAAAAATGTTCTTTGACGCCAAATCGCATTCTGCTTCTCTTTGTCTACTCTCCTTTTACAGAAGGGTGGCAGGCCCAGCCACTGATGGGCTCAGAAGAGGTAACTGGGAGATAAGATACACTCTTGATTCATAGAAGAAGGGAAGCTTTTGAGTTCAATGATAAAAAATTGCTTCTTTGTTATTCCCCGATATTCTGGTGTGGCCAGAACTCTGTAGGACAGTGACATTTCCCTACCCTTGGTCCAAAGTACCAAGCAGAAAATAACTATGAAATCTGAAATTCGGTAAAGGGCAAAAATCCAATTCATCGCAGTTTAATAGCTATTTAAAAAGCCTGGGTCAGATTCTGTCCATAGAGAATCTCCCTACATCCTGCCCTATATTGGGGGCAAAATGGAGGACTCCCCCTACCTTTAAGGTATAGCAGCCACAAGTAGAGAACCGAGCAACACTCAATGAAAGAGCAGGCAAACCACCGGTGCACGACAATGTTTCCAAGTGTGTCTAGAAAAAAATAAAAAGGCATGCATCCAAAAACTCAAAGGAAAAGTGACTGGGGAAGGAGGAGGTGAAGAGGGAAAGGGAAGGAAGCTTCCTGAAGGAGGTGAGGTCTGGGCTAGGCTTTGGTGGCTGAGTAGGAATTTGTGATCTGGGAGAAACATTCTGGGTTCTACCACTCTAAACTGTGGTTTCTTCTACAAAATCTCCTGGGTTTGTTGTGAAGGTTGAACGATGTAATGAAAGTAAAGCCTGTGGCACAGTGCTTGGCCCACAGTCAGGACTGAATAAATGTTCGCCGTTGTTGTCTCTATGTCATCTTTGTCATCATGACTGGGCTGACTCGCAGCTCTCATATCTTGGCATACTTTTGTTAATACCAGTTCTCCTTGGGCAAATGCAGACTCAACCAAGCATCAAAAGATGTTTTTAACCCTACTCTGTTTCTCAATATAACGTCTTATAACATACATTGGCTTATAATTTCAGGAGTGGGTGGATATTGGAGTGATGGTGTAAATATAAAAGCAGTAGCTTCTCCTAGCATTTCTCTTGGGTCTTTGTTTTCAACAACTTATTTTAGCAACTTCAAAAATATTCACTCAGGGTATTTTTTTCTTCGGATCTGTCTATGCTCCAGTGGTTTCATTCAGGTTACAAGGAAAGGTGTTTCTGGAAAGAAGCAATGAGAACTTCTTTCTTGTAACGTTTGGCTATAGAAGGCTAACTGCTTTTGCAATGTAAATGATCACTATCGTGTGTTTGAGAGGAGCTTGTCCATTGACATTGGTGGCTGAGGGCATTTTGAGCCTTGTGTTTGTGGAAAACCAAGATGTTAATATTAAAGTCATTACTGAGCCCTTATTATGTGCTCAGCAGGACTATGCAAATTGCTCTATCATAGTTCATCCTCATCACAGCCCTCTGATGCAGGCACAGTTATGATGTCTGTTCCATAGAGGAGGAAAATGAATCTCAGAGTATTTCCATAATGTGCCCTGATTACACTGTGGGTGTTGCAGAGCTGGGAGTTGGACCCAGATCTGTCGGATTCTAAAATCCAGGCTTTTTACTGCCAGGTTATACTGCCTACAAGGCATGAAAATGACCCCAAACTACAGGTGGGGGCTGTATTTTCAGATCTCATACACGTTAAAAGTTAAAAGCTGTGCTGTGGCCTCTGCTACGGTGTCTGCTCAGGTCATCCAGAGTAGAAGGAAGCAGTTTTGATTTGAAGGAGCAAAATACCATGTGCAGAGATGACCCCACCAAAATGTGAGACTGTGAACCAAGAGGAGGTGTCAGACAAGGGCCAGAGCCCATAGCGTCCTAAGTCTTGAGAAAACAGAGGGGGGTAGGTAAGGCCTTTTCCTTTCTCTTTTAATTCCTGTAAGACTCTAGAACTTTTTGTTAATTAACTTGACTGCCTGTAACTGATCCATTTATTACCCAGCATTGTTTATGAACGACATATTGTCCAAATATTCATTTCCTAGGAGAGGGTTGTAAATGTCTCTGGGATCATAAAAGGTGATGGATTAACAAGTGCTGGGGGTTGTGGCAGGTCAAGAAGACACAACACCAATTTCTCACCCTGTTGCTTGGATGGGTTGGCAGTTCAGCATGAAGAGGTGATGGTGCGAAAGGAGTTTGTCCTCTAATTTCTTAACCCTGGTTAAACCTGGGTGAAGTTTTGTGTGCAAGGACTGTATGTTTGTGGTACTTGATCTCATTCAAAGTAACGAGTAGCAGATATGATTACAGCTCTTCCTAGAGTTATCAAAACTCATTTTTACACATCTTCGTTGTACACTTGGCTATCTTCATACTGCCATCTGCTTTCCCGTTTCTCAAGGCCACTTGCTCTGGCTAGCCACTGAGCTGCCATAAGCCAACATCAACACTATTGGCTAAAACAGAGAACTCTTTGATTTAACATCCTTTCTTGTACTTTGAGATGATAATACACGTGTCTCTCAATTTCCTACACTGGCTAGGTGTTTCAGTCATGCACAAGTGATTGCATTTTCTCACCACACCATGCTCTCTTACACACTTCCAGGCCTCTCTACAGTGGTCACTCTCTAGAATGACCCATTTCACCTGGCCAACTCCTACTCAGTTTAGGTCAGGCATCACCTTCTTTGGGGAGCCTTTGCTCAATTGCCTTTCCTGAAGCCTATTCTGTGCTTGCCTATATTCTACTGGTGCTTCCAAGTGCAGAAGATGAACTAGTACGCTAAGGGCATCTGGGCCAGAGGATGGACCCGGAGATGGGTAGCATCAGGTATGGCCCCAAACAGATCTTAAGATTTCTTTGTAATCGTATGTGTCATCCTCAACACTCCTATAAAATTAGCACTGTTCTCTACACTACTGAATAAAAAATAATCTCCCCCAAACAGTTATTGAGTACACTTCATGGTCCAGGAAGATCGCCCCACATTTATCCTGTGACTTCCCAAACCCCCAGGCACAAGGCAGTGTATCTCTGGAGTATGTGTAGAGTCCCTGTGAAAACCATGTATACTATAGTGTACTTCTGGTCAGCCATCCTGTGTGCTTCCTCAGATAGGGACTAGGTCCGTCATCTCTGCTATAACATTGTCTAGTGGATTTTAGATACTCAAAAATACTATTTTTTGGAATAAGTCAATCATTGTAGTGATACTGGGAGTAATAAAGACCCAGTGTCATTAATCCTCAAAGAGACAGATTGCAGTTGTAGACCCCAAGGCCTCCTTCAGCCCACTACCCTCCCTCTAGTTATTCTTGCATGTCAGTGGACACTGGCAACTAAGATTAATTTTTAAAACCATTTTCCTGAGGTATGTTAATGTTTATTCACTACCAGTATTGTTTTCTACTCTCATTCATCACAAATGCATATTTCCCTAGGGACATTGTAGAGGAAATAAGCCTTGATGGGCAAACCTGGAACTCTAAACACCATTTTTAACTTTTTTTCCTTCAGAAAATGTGTCCTGAATTAAAAAGAAAAAGAAAAACTTGTAAATGAACTCAGGAACACTCCAAGGCTGGAGACTGACTGTATTCAAGCTTCCGTCCCCCACATACTGCAGCTTCAGTTTATGTGGCTTACTGCCCACACCCTGAGGGAGGGGGAAGGAAGGCTAAAGCCAGAGACACAAAGCGACACCCCAGAATTACTGGAGTGGGCTGGGATGACCTCAGCCTGCTCCTTCCCTCAGGTCTCCGGGGTTCCCCCAGCATCCTCATCATCAGGCCACCTCAGAGGGATGATAACCTGCTCAGGAAGCCAGAAAAATTCATCCGTACAAATCCTACTGACATTTGCATCTCTAGGACCCTAAAACTGCTCCCTCTCTGAGACAATTGTAATACCTGAACCATCTGTTGTCTCTCCTTTTTAAAAAATCAGTTTAAAATATCTTACGTTGATTTAGAAATATTTATGAGTAAAGGGGTTCCTATGTGCAAAGCAGCTCACACCTCATCCATTTATTATGAAATTATTCTTCAGAAACTTCCCACTGCTTCCCCTTTCTTCTCCTAAAATGAGTTACTCTAAACCAAAACCCTACAAGGCCAAGTCATGCCCTGATCCTCCTCTGTGTCACACTGCAGGTGGGACAACATGGATAGAGCACTTCTGACAAGGGTAGACATCTTTCCCTTGCTTCTCTAGGGTAGCTTCTGGTATGCCACAGGGACCATGGATTCTCCCTATAGCACATAATACCATTTTTATTTCTACTCTGATCTGGAAGTTTGAGTTCTGACTCCTCTTGCAAGGCAACTAGTGGAGGTCCCAGCGTGGAGCCTGAATCCAGTGTCCTGGCCACACTCCCAGGCTTGGAAAAGCTGTTGAGAGGCAAGTTCAGAGCCCTAATGGGGAGAAACCATAAATACTGGTATATAGAGAGGACTTTTTTAATTCATAGTTTCTCAGCAAAACATCCCCTTTTCTGGAACATAATTACTACGTGTTTAACCACAAGTGTAGACTCATGGTTTAGGGTACAGACCAACATATTTTCTCAGGACTACAAACAGGGTTTCCTTCTCTCTCTTCCTTTATATGCTCCTTATAAAACCCTGCCAGAGTCAACTAAAAGCAACTCCCTTTCATTACATACACTTTTTCCCAAGAAGTAAAATGAACTCAATTCATTCACTCAACACTGTAAATACCAAATGAAAAAAACCCTATCAATGTATAGATGTAAATACTGCCTCGGTAATTATTTTTTGTGTTTGTATAACTAGAGGGTACTGAGAGAAAGAAAATGAAATTATTCAAAGTTCAAAGGTTCCCAGATTTACCAAGAAAATAAGAAAAGAAAAGGAAAAAAAAAGGCCCAAGCATCTACATGCTACAATAGCCTAACAACCAACTAATGTGTTTCTTAGCAGCATTCTCTTCAAAAGAAACAGTTTTTGTCGAAACTGGTGAGAATTCCAGATGCTGGACATTTTTTCCTATTAAATAAAGTTAGTAACTAATGTAGTGATTGAGAGAGCAGGAGCTGACTTTGCTATGTTGAAATTGCAACGAACAGCCAAGGTTGAGAACTAGTGCTTGAGGTATTTGGTTGCAAACCATTATCTTTTCCTTCCTCCGAGAGTTCATTTTGGCCCTAATTTAGCTTATTATATTCCTTTCTTCATTTTGAGGGTCTCCATCTGTAAGTTTCCCAAGTGTGTGGGAGGGTGAAAATCTCTTCCCCCATTCCATCTGTGTCTTTGGACACCCTATTTTCTTAAAAAGACAGCCATGACCATTGCCGTTGAATATTACACGCTGACACCACAACCTAACGCGTTGTAGTTTGGCTTGTGCCATGGCATTACTCCTTTGTTCCCCTGAGGGGCTTCTGGGGTTATGCACTGGCATTTACAGTCTTTAAACACATCACCTCTCCTCTTCTGTCTGTCCACTGATTGTCTCTTGAGGGTGACTCTGGGCCACTCACCTTGCGAGTTCTTTTCCCCAGGCCACGTGAACCAACATCAGCCTGACAAGCCCAGAAGGTGGAAGGTGGGCTTCTAGGACTGAAGGCTCTCCATAGGAAGGCTCCCTGAACTGGCATTTTCATGGGGCATAATTGCGTTCATGTGAAGGCCTTGAGCTACGACCATGTTTGGAACCACCCAAAAGGATTTATTTTGTTTTTAGGGAGGCTGTAGTGTATATTTGTGCTCAAGCCAACAATTCTCAATTTGACCTGTGGTTAGACATTTATTTAAGAACATCAGTTAGCCTTTTCTGTGTAACAGATCACCCAGCATTTAGTGGACTGAAATTTAATGGGTGGTTCTTCTGGTCTGGGCTGGTTCCGCTGAGCTGTGCAGGGCTTGCTTATATGTCTGTAGTTACTTAGCTGGGGCTGGATGACCTAGGGTGGCCTCTTCACATGTCTGGTGGTTAGCAGGCTGTGGGCCAGAGTGAGGGGGGCAACTGGGCCAATGTGTCTCATCATCCAGCAGGCCAGCTCTGCCTCCTTCATGGAGTAGCAGTAAGTGTGGGTGGATGCCAAGACCAGCAAAAGTAGGTCTGCAAGGCTTCTTCAGGCCCAAGTTCAAGACCATGTACAATGTTAGTTGCGCCACGTTCTTCTGGCCAAATCAAGTCACAAGTCCTTTTCAGATTCAAGATGGAGAAATAGACTCCACCTCTTGATGGGAAGAGCTGCAAAGTATTCTGTTATATTTGAAATCTGCCACAAGAACCAAGCACCCTCATTGGAAAATTTTTTAATATGTAAATTAAAATGGGTTTGGAGTTCTTCCACTAGTAAGGTAACTCTCACTTGCATTCAAATAGACTTTATAAGTGGGAGAGAAGGGGGTGAGAATTGCCCATGACCGTGACAAGGAGTGATCCACGTAAATAGTGTTGATGCAGACAGCTGTCTAAAAGGCAGTGTGGCAAGGTGGAAAGAGCATGAACCTTGGAATCAGACCTGAGTTCAAACTGCATCTCCACAATTTGTTAGCCAGATGGCCTTGGGCAAGTGACTTAACCTCTCTAAGCATCAGTTTCCTCAACCATAAAACAGGAATAGTAATTCCTAAGGCATAGGGCTGTTGTGAGGATTAAATAGTAAAGAGCCATTCATGTTCGTTTCCTTCCCTGTCCCCTTAATGTTTTTATTTTTTGAAATTCCCATGTAGTGGGCATAGTGACTCTCTCCTACTCAGAATCAAAGCTGCTCAGTTCCTTTCCCTGCCAGTACCAGCTTTTCTTTCTCCACAAATTGCATATCTTTGAGAGATGAAGTTGATATAGTATTTTTCGACCTGGGGCCTTGGCAGTGTTTGCAAATATAAGCTTACAGTTAACAATTCCAAGACAATTCTTAGTTTTGGTGCTGCAAATTATTTCATATTTTGAGTTGTACAGAGCTTGATTTTTCTTTATGGCCTGGATATACTGTGGAATTTTGGAAACCCACCATCAGAAAAGAAGGTTTTAGAATAATAGAAGTTGGGCAGCAATGTATGGGAATGCTGTTCTCTCAGAAAGGATGCATTTATATTGGATAAGGTTTTCAAACATATCTAGGAGCTCTAACTAGTGAGGCTGGTCTTTAGGGGCTAGATGGGGCCAGATTGGGCAAAACCTTCCCCTTTGATGCATTCCATAGAGCTCCATTTTGGCTAAATCATCATAATTCCCACCAAGACAGCCGAGAATCCTAATGGTTTTATTTATTATTTTATATGCATTGCCAGTATATGCAAAGCTTTATCACTAGCCATAAATCGAGAGGGATTATCACAGCTGTTACTTATTTTAACAGGTCACAATACAGTAGTTTATGCCAGATGATTTGGAGAATTTTGAGAGAGAAATTTTATACAGGCAGCCACATAGACACTAGCTTGGCTAGTTGCACCCTGAAATTAATTTACATTTGTTATGATATAAAATATATATGAATAAACACATAGTTTCTAATGGATGAGTGAGCCATTTTATAGCAGGGATTTGTGCTGGAAGTCGTGGCGTCTCTGATGAGCAGGACTGGGCAATAGCAAGAGTAGCATGCTGCTACTAGAACAGGTGAGAAACGAGGCAGGGCCACACACGTAGCTGAGGAGGGGCTAGCCAAGCTGCTCCAGGGAAGGAAACTTTGGAGCCCAAACTGGGTCTCCATCATTGGAGTCTGACAGAAGAAAGCAGGGAAGCCATCTTGCTAGGCATAGGAGAAGGTGTGTGTGATGGAGAGCAGAGCTGCAATTGGGATCGCCAAGGCCACCAGCAAGGTTGGTCTGGGGCACAAAGGCTGCCTGGTGTGGGTAGATCCCAGAACATATTCTTGCCCTTGCAGATGCTGACGTGTCTGTGTAGCGTGGTC
Source organism: Smutsia gigantea (assembly GCA_032199065.1). NCBI lineage: Eukaryota > Metazoa > Chordata > Mammalia > Pholidota > Manidae > Smutsia > Smutsia gigantea. The sequence goes on along the minus strand of JAVSCE010016737.1, from coordinate 18,910 downwards.
AGTTCTGGATGATCAGCGCAGATGGGAAGAAGAAAAGCACTGGTGATCAGAAATAATTTCAGGAGGTGGTTTTGGCTCCAGGTTTCCTAGAACAGTGGACTTCTGGAATGAGAGACCTAGAGAAAACCTTACAGATCGCCTCCACCCAGCCTGTTTATAGATGAAGAAACACACCCAAGGAAAACAGAATCATTTAAATATGATCTTCTTGGTTCTTTCAGTAGAAAAACATCAGACTATCAAGGTATTTGGACACTGTCAGCCTCCTCTAGTCTCCTTCCCCTGGATCCACCCCACCAATACTCTCTTGCTTCCCACCTCACACTACGAAGGGACCACATCTCCACCTTTCAGAATGATCCAAAGACCAGATCTAAAGCACAGCTGGGCCTCCTTGGTAAATTGCCCCAAGATAAGGGAAATGACGACCTCTGGAACAGGAATAATATGATTTAGCCTTTTCGAGTCAATTTTTCTAGCCCCTGTAAGATAGGAGTCAACTAATATCTGTTGGTGTCAACACAATCATTTAGCAGAAAATGGTGAGTTTAAAACGGATTTGGGGCATCTTCTGGGTCTAATCCATGTGCAGAGAATCAGGAAGTGACAGAATTTTGAAAGTTGAGTAGCCCATGAATGTTGAGACAGAGCTGGAACTTTTACTTCAGATTCCCGCAAGATGCCTCCTAGAATCAAAGTTCGAAATTTTGTAGGCTGAGTAATCCCAAAATGCCCCAGTCTTTTCAGAGATGCTGAAATCCCAACAACTTCCACTGTCTGGAGCACGGTATTAAGGCTGAAAGGAAGTGAAGGGCTTCTGAAGGCAGCGGGTGGCTGTCAGCAAGCCGTGCGCTTTCTCACTTTGATTCTCGCTCAGACCATCAGTAACACCTTTGTCATGGACAGATGTGACCCAGCCATCGTGTCTGTTTCCCTCAGCCTGCTGTGAATTCAGACCCTGGGGAAGGAGCTAGAAGGTGGGTGAGAGAAGAATGACAGTGGAGAACAAAATATCAAGGAAAGAACTTCAAGTCCAAAAGCAAGTCTGAGATGTGTTACCATAGAGACCAATAATAACCCTCTTAATAAAGACCCTAAGCAATCAGCAAAGCATTAAATTGTGTTTTGCATCATCTGATTAAAGAGAAAGGAAAGTGAATTATTCAAGGTAGGCTAATTCTGGTACTAAAACCGTCAACATTTCAGTGGCTTATTTCTCATTTACATTGCCATCTGACACAGGTCAGTGTAAAGTCATTTGGATACCCAGGCGCCTACCATCCTGGGGCTCCACCACCCTGTTCAGACAGCAGGGGAGAGAAGGGAGTGTGTGTAGGAAAGGGGGGCTTTTATGGGCCAGGCGTGGAGGCACACATCCCTTTGCCCACATTCTATTGGCTAGCACTCAGTGATAGGGCTACACCTCACCGCAAGGGAGGCTGGCCGTAGGAAAAGACAGTTTGGCGAACAACTAACTAGCCAGTTTCTTCCAGGGAAAGTATAACATATGCTTTAAAACAACGAGGAGCTTCAGAAAACTGCGCTTGGTTGGATAAACTTTATTTATATGGAAAATCACTTATGTAGACGTCAACATTTCCTGGCAATACCAGTTAAAGGGAATAGTTATGTCCTGAGCCACATTATCTATCAGAGGCTGGCAAACTATGGCCCATGAGCCAAATCCCACTCACTGCCTGTTTTTTTGTGAGTAAAGTCGTATTGGAACACAGCTACATCCATTCATTTATGCCTGCTTTTGAACTCCAAGAGCAGAGTGCAGTTGCTGCAACAGAGACTGCACAACACACAAAGCCTAAAATATTTACTGTCCGGCCCTCTACAGAACAAACTTGCTGATCCCTGCTCTAGATCATCACTGTCCTAAGGGAGGACACATTTGTGATTGTTTTCCTCCTGAGACCTGGTCCCCTTGGCGTCCAGTAAAAACAAGTGGGACACCCACATGGGCTGGGGTATAAACTCTGCCCTTAGAATGCCAGCTCCAGCAGGGGCCAGACTCTGCTCTAGCCCTGCCCAGCACAGTACCTGGCATCGAAGAGATGTTCAGTAAGTGTTCTGAGGAAGTGTCAGGTATCCTAACTACCGTACAGGGAATAGGGAACCCAGAAAAACTATAATTTGAACATGCACGTGAAGACCTCAAACACAGGAAGGAACGACCTTCATTGGGCTTTTGTTATGTGCCCAGGCACCATCATGGTGCTTTCTATCTATTTTATTTACTCTTCCTAATGATCGTTTGCCTTAAGTATTCTTTTTGCATTTTATGAGGAAACCGAGATTCAGAGAAGTTGAATCATTTTTCCAAGGCCACACTGCTAAGAGATGGAGGAGCTAGGATTCAAACACAAGTCTTTCTGGAGCCTCAGCCCAGGTTTTTTTCCCTCGCACCATGGGACTTGCTAAAACCATATTCAAGTGTAAGCAATCTAATTATATCATTATTTTCATCACCACTGTTAACAACAACCTCATTGTTGTAAAGATCAATGTGAAAGGAAAGACGCAGCCATTTCCATTGCTTTATGGAGTTCTGCAGGCCTCATTGCCAAGGCAAGGCTCTCCCTTGATAGAGCAGCCCTGAATACCTGGAATAACACAGCTCATCTCCTTGGGAGGTGTAACTGGGGGCTTGGCCGCCAGATCCCCACAGCTTGCCAAGCATCATGGTAGAGGGAAGCCATTTTGCTTGCCCAAACATAAATTCTCATTTCAAGGCCTGAGCAGTGTGAGTGCACACATGGTGGGACTTCCAGTGCTCCAAATGGAGGCAGTCCGGGAGCTTGTTGGCACACAGACCTCCAGAACTCTCTGTGTGCCTCTAACAAGTGCCTATGTGCTTCTGGTGTCACTGGGTCTTGGATGAGCAAGTCTAAGGCAAAGACTTCCTTTTTCTTTTCATAAGCTCCGACTGGCCTTCCCATCAGTGTCCATTCCATCAGGCTTCTCAAAGCTTATAGGGCCCAGGTCTGCCCTTGGCAGGCAGAAGGGCACCCTGCAGACCCCTCTGTGACATTTGGCATTCTTGATCGTGCTGCTGCTTGAAACCCTTTTGTCCCTCAGTTTCTGAGATGGGACTCTTCCTCCCTCCCTCCTGGTCTCTTGCTTCTCTGACTATCTCTCTCTTTCTACTGGCCTCTTTTCCTTTGCCCATCACCCCTTAAACTCTGGGGTTCATGGCTCTTGTCACCCTCACTGCGGGAGTGGCCACATCCCTTCCTCATCCTTCCTGTCCTAGCCATACTTCGTCTTCCAGGGGGCCTCCAGCCAGATCCTTCGTCCTTGCTGGCAGCTGGCAGCCCTCTGAGGAAGTTGGCATGAGTGAGCTCGGAGGAGGGCAGCCAACCCAGACTAACTTGGGTTTGATGTGGTGCTTCATGTGACCACTGTCATAATTCATAGTAATGCCCATTAGGAAATATTCTACCAGTGCTCGTGCAAACCCTGTGGTTTTGTGTGACCTTGGCAAGCTGAGTGTTTCACCACAATTAGTTGATTACAGAGGAGTCACAGGCCTTGCGGACGCAGTGCTGCCCACGCATGCAAATCTGTCCAGGGCATAAACCTCCCTATTTGAAGATAGGTGGCCCGGTGAGAAAATAGGCAAGTTTTCCCTAAATGGGTTTCCAAGACATCGAGACAAATTACCAAAAACTGCATCCCACAAGGCATCTTTGGGCAATTTCATTCACTGTGTTTTCCCTCCTTACCTGTTAGGCTATGTCCCATAAGTGTTATGTTTAAGAGGCCCTAAATGGCTTTCTGTCTTCTGCATGTGGTTGCTATATATACAGCCTGCCAGGCTAAGGCATGGGCACACACTGCCATGGGTTTTAGCCCTGTTCCAACCTCAGAGCTGGTCTAGGAAATGGCCCTTCCCTGGATATGAGTACATGGCTGCAAAGGCATTGTCTTTGCAGGATTTTGAAGCCTGGGCAGGGTGAGTTGTGTCTCCCACGCGAGGTTTCAGTGTCCTGAGATGACTAGGGGAAGGGAGGCAATGTTAAAATTTTCGGCCCGCGCTATTCCTGTTACACGCGGGCACATGTTCCACGCCAGCCCCGGTCCTCCCTCCTGCCCGGACTGGAGGAGTTGGCACGGTCTGCGTCTTTGATTCTTCTGCTGTTGGCCAGAGACTGGGGACAAGGGAGGTGAGAAGGGAGCCACGGGGATGCGGTGCTGAGCAGCCGCGGTCGGTCCAGCCTGTCGGTGATGTGCCGAGCCCGCCGCCACCCCGGGCATGGGTAACGCGCAGCACGAGCGGTCGCGCTACTGGAGAACGAAACGCACAGGTACCAGAAATCCGGATCCGGGATCCTCCGCAGCCCCCGGCTCGTCTAAGCGCACAGGGCCCGCTGTGTGCACCGCTCCCGCGCGCCGCCGAGTTTGGGGCTGGGGGCTGTGTCCTGCAGCTCACTGCGGCTGGCAGCAGGGGACGGATTATTTTTAGCAGGTTCCCTTTAGCCCAGTGGAGCCGGGCGATGTTCGCGGAGCCGGGCTGCTGTCTGCAGAGCGTTGGTGCAACCGTGCCTGCTGCCCGAGAGGTTGGGCTGCCGCAGTCCCCTCCATTCACTGGGCTGTAAATCGAAGCTGTCGACACCGGCAAGGCGCTCGATCCCAGCGTGGCCCTGGGGCTACGTCCCGCCCAGGTCTCCCAGCACCTGATTTCCCAGCGGTCAATTAGGTGTCTCAGCCTGCAGCATTGAAGCAGTGGAGGGGCCAGTGCCCCAGCTTTGATGGAGCGCGCCGTGCGCAGAGACCTCCCCAGTCGACTTCCTCCTCAGAAGACAGCATCCATTCATAATTCTCTCTCTGCTGTGGACCGAGTTAGGCTGGAGCTGGGCATGGACTCCTGCGATCTCCCTTTCTGCATCTGAAGGAGAAACTAGGATACAAGGGGACAGGAAGGGGGAATGCGGTCCTAAGGCACCAAGGCGCTGGAAAGCCCCTGAGAGGCCTCTTCTTTGCGGGGAGAGGAGAAGAGAAAGATCCCGAGCCCGGCGCCCAGCCAGCTGCTGCTTCGCGGCGGAGCCGGCACGCATGCCTACCTCACCTGACGGCCGCCTTCCCGGGGAGCCGGCGCGGGGCCCGGCGACGCGCCCAGGGCGCACGGGCGGTAGGATTTCGGCACCGGCGGAAAGATGCGCGGGCGGGCTTCCCAGGGCCGAGCCCAAACCTGAGCGGGCGCCCGGGGAGGCTAGCCTCGGCGCGGCGCCCCACCGCAACCCCCCGGGAGGCTCCGCGACTCGCAGCCCAGGCCATGCGGGTGTGTGTGAGATGGGACCAGCTGGGGGGAGGGAGGGGGAATGGGCATGTGACATCATTTTAAACTAAATTTTCACACTCTGGGTGGTGGGTGAACTTGGGGGACGCAGAAAGCAAGAACCGCAGCCTCGCCGTGCGCCAGCCTGAGAGGAAATGCCCCAGCCCAGGTCTGAGAGCCCAGTCCCCTTGGCAGAGCAGAGCGAGGGTGAGCTGGCAGTCAAGGTGGACCACGCATAGCTCCGAGGGGCGAGGGGCGCAGATCTGGCTTTCAGGGGTCTTTGATTTTTTTAAGCATATTGCAGCTGCAGCTTTGAAGTTTGCCGCCTCCCCCCTACCCCCATCCCGGGTTCTGGGCGGGGTGGCACTTTTCCACGCGGCCATCCAGGTCCTTGACAGCAGGGTGGAGGGGGCTCCAGGGGCTGCAGTGTGTGGTGATAGGCTTCCTACGGGGGACCCAGGGAGTCGAGGGCTCTGCGAGTGGGAGGGCGCCCTGAGGCTCAGCCTTTTGGGAGCCCTGAGGGCTGGGGAGAAGTCCGGGATCCCGCTTGGTGCCCCGTCCTGTTTTCCTGCCCTGCCACTTGGTGTTGGGTGACATTTTGCCCGTGCAGGGGTTTCGCTGTCAGCTGGCTGTGGTGCTGTGAGGCAAATGGACTGTTAAGATGAGCTGGAAGAGAGAAGCAGAGCTGGGGCTCTTCCTCTTGTAGCAGTGTTAACCCCATCAAGCCTGCTCCCTTGGCACACCTGTCCACCTGGGTCACCATCTGTGGGCCTGAGTGGGGCTGTCTGGCTGACTAGCCCTGCCAGGGCCAGTGGGCCGAAGACAGACTTGCCCAGGCCATGCCAAGCCAGGAAGGTGTGGGCAGTTAAAGAGCAAAGCCTCACCTGGCTCCCCTCAGGGGAAGGCTGAGCAGGCCATGCCATCACGGTGCACAGTGGCTTAGCCACCGTGTGGTCTGCTTTTAAGTTTGGGAGCCCTTGTTTTATGAGGTTTTTATTTTGCAGTTTCGTGCCTCCTGGTCACCCGTTTATTTTTCACAGCTGCTTGTGAGCAAGGCAAAGATAACAGCATCTAAAAATAGCCCTGCAGCTGGAGATGCAGCTTAGCTGACCCCACTATTACAAGGATGGGGTCTCCCTCTCCAGCTGCATGTGGGTTGGCCACCTTGGACCCCAGACAGCCTGGGACCAGGTGCACACAACCTTCAGAACAGTTCTGCCTCTGGCCTGGGCAGTGCAGGGATGCTGGGGCATGGGTCTGTGTGAGAGGGCAGCAGCTCATCCATTCCTGTGTGAGGCCCAAAGCAACTGGGCTGCAAGATTGGGGGATGGGAGCCGGGACAGGGACCCCTTCCATGCCCACGCCATGGGCATCTATCTGCAGTTTTACTTCCCAGGGAATTCCACCCAGCCGAGGATATGCAGCTCCCTCCTCTGTGCGCCACACCCCCCAAAGGAGTTTGGTCCAGAGTACAGAGTGACCAGAGGGTCTCGGGTGGGGCTCAAATCATGCCTGCATCCTAGGTGCAGACAGGAGCTGTGGTGCCACTCTTTCCTGATAGAAACCCCTGGACAGTTGAGTAAGGAACCTCTTCCTGGTAATTGAGAGGCACTCAGTCTGTCTGAAGAGGAAGGTACTACATGGAATGGAGACAGGAAGGGATTGAAGACTTTTCAGTGATCGCAGTGGATGGCAGGAGCCCAGGTCTTCTCCTGTGGGTCCTGTATCCTGAGATCCTGCTAGGCCTCTCCCATTATTTCTTTCCAAAAGCCTTCATTTTCTGCATGTTCACTTTTCTTTGGTGGCAAAGGTGGCAACATAGAGCTTGAACAAAGGCCCCCTCTGTTTTTGATTTGATTGGACAATGGGATTTTTTTTTTATGCAAAAGTGCATTGGCAACAGCTGAAAAATGTAAATGCCTAATTTTTCTACTGTGAAAGAAACAAACTAAAAAGTGTGGGAATTTAGGAGGGAAGGTGTGAATCCCCAGTTCTCTGTTAAAGATTGAACCTACCAGGTGATTCTTTCCTCCCTTTCAAAGTAAATTTTGTTTTTAAATTTTTACCTTTGTTTTGTGTAGGTCATTTTTATGATCACTAGGCAAGTATAATTTGATTTGGGGGAAGGAAGACACCAGGAAACAGAAAGCACCTCTGAGTGTCCCCCATCTTTGTGTTCCCTGCAGAAGGTTAGTGATAATTCAGAATAGCCAAAAGGTCCAGTGCCAACAGTAGCTAACTCTTTGGCCTGACTTAGAAGAGTAGAAGAGAAGACTAAGAGTTGGATTCACATTTCATGAAGACTCCATTGACTTGGCTCTGCATGTAGTAAATAAGATGTCAATGATCCTTTTTTCTTAAAGAAAAAGGGCTTCTTCGTCTTGAAGCTCAGAACCTGAATTACCAAGTAACTAGAGACTCACACTGAATGTATTGGTCAGGGAGGGCCAAATACTGTAACAAGTAAGCCCCAAATCTCAGGAATTTAATACAATGCAGTTTATTTCTTATCACATAAAGTCTAACCAACTTTTGGCTTGAGATGACAAGGAATCTGGTCTCATGCCCTCTTGTGGCTCTACCATCCCATCCACCCTTAGAGTCCCTCCTGGGTCTTCTGCACCTAGCCAGCAGAACCGGAAAGAGAAAGCAGGAATGATTGGCCTGGAGATAGCACACCTCATCCCCACCCACATTCCACTGGCCAGAACTGAATCACATGGCCACATCTACCTGCAAGGGAGGCTGGGCAATATAGTCTGTGCCATGGCGATATGCTCTCTGACATGGAAGACACCCTTTTTTTAGCTCTACTTTGGGATTTGGGTTTGGCTCTGGACAGGTCACATGGCCAAATACAGATCTCCATATTAAAAATGGTGGCAGTTCCACCTGCCCTTTCCTGTCTCACAGAGATCTGGAAAGGTACAGGCATAAAAGGCTTTTAGAGGGACCATCTGGTCTAGCTTCTTTAGGCAAGTTCATTGCCGTCACCCCCATGTTATAGATCATTTGCCTAGTGCAACACCGCTAGTTTACAACAGGGCTGGAATCAAAACTACTTATACAGGATACAGTAGTATAAAGCTGATACGCAGTCCCTGGATAGCCTTTCATTGTGTATAATCACTAAAAACAGCTATTCAAATTGTTTAAAATTCATGTGATATTTTTTTCCACTTCTTACTGTGGAACCACTTATAGTCAGGCTCAGAATAGCCCGGCACTGGCCTATGCCCTATACATATATTGACTCACTTAATCTTCACAATTACCCTGGGAGGTAGGGCTATTATTATCTCCACTTTATAGATCAAGATGCCGAGGCACTGAGAGATTAAGGAACTTGTCCAAGCTTTTACAGTTAACAAGTGACCGATCTGGGATTTGATCCTGGGTGATCAGTTCCAGAATCCAGCCCCGAGTTATCTCACTGCACGACACCGCTGATCTGATGGACTCCCTGCCCAGCCCCCTCTGGCATGTCTGACTGACACAGACCCTGAGACTCAAGATTTAATGTTCTGAGTTTCCTCCCTTAGTGGGTGACCTTGAAAGTCCATGGCAGGGAGTCATTTGTAAATGTGCTGAGGCATGAATGTGAGACCCAAGCATGTGAAATTGATACACAGGTCTGAGCTACTTAGAGGGAACCTAACCACCCCCCTCCAGCTCTGACACCCAGTGAGGTTTTTTTTTCCCCCTTTAAAAATTTTTGGTCTCCTCATCATTGGTCAGGCAGCGACTATTGTGAAGTAATAAAAATGTTTCCTTGTGAAAAGCGACTGTCAAATGAGAAAGGCCTCTTTGGTGCAAATAAAAGGCAGCTGACTTGGTGGGGGTGGGACAAGGTGAGCACACTCGTCCCTTAAGGTCATTGCTAGTTGGGGTTGTTTTGTCTATTATTGCATAAGAAACCACCCCAAAACTTATTGGCTTGAGAAATAACAGCCAATCTATTGGTTCAGGATGCTGCAGTCTGGGATGAGCTCACTGGCACTTCTAGGCTTGCTGGTGGTCAGTCACTGGGCGTGTCACCATGGGGGCCAGGCTCAGCTGGGACACTGTGCTGTCGACACTTTTGTCTCTTTCTGTGTGGTCTCAGGGCTTCTCCCTCTCCAGACGTGTCTTTGCTTGGTCTTTCCAGTATAGTAACTGGTCTTCTTACCTGTCAGCTTAGGGTTCCCAGGAGTGCAAAGGCAAAAGCTTTCAGGCCTTCTTAAGGCTGGGCCTGTGATTTGTGTTACCAACAGGATGAGGCAAGTCACAGGCCCAGCCCAGAGTCCAGGATGGAGGTGACCAAGGGTGTGAATACTAGGAGGGGCGGAAACAGTCTACCATGGTGGTACAGTCTGAAGCTTATGTATTTACAAATTTGAGGACCCCCAAAGGTCTCAGAAGTTGACTGTACATTAAAATGTAGGTTAAATGAAATCCATTCCTTTTACTGCAACAGAGAAAGATTGTTATATATGCTTGGTTCTTTCCCCATCCCCAAACTAACAAACCATTCATGCCCATGAAAGCGCTAAGGCTGGAGATGGAGAAGGAAAGGGAACTGAAGTGTGAGACTTCTGCTCTCTTTCCCCTCTCATGCTGCGTCTCAAAAGTTTCAATTTTAAAAAATGTATCAGTACCCACCTTCAGACATAAGCTAAGGACAGATTCCGAAAAATCAGCAGTATACCAATTGGATCAGGAAACAGGACTCTTTCTGATCTCCATCTTCTCTACCCTGGCAAGTCACACATTGCAAGGTGTATCAGCATGCACAGCAGGAGCCTCTGGCTGCCTCAGGAGGCAGAGCTGCTGTCCTGCAGAAATGGGCTAGAGGGTTCAATCCATCAGGGTTCCATTTCAGATCACCTTCCCAGGCCCTTGAGTCCCTATAAGCCAGAAGGGGCACAATGGCTACTTTGACCCACCACCCACATCCCCTTTCCTCACCAGGACTCAAGCACTATTCACCTGAGCTGGGCTCTGGTGGCTGACAGCTCACAGCCAAGTCCCTCTTTGGGACTTATCCTTGGCTGAAGAAAGCCACCTTGCCCAAGGTCACACCCCTTCCCAGGTCAGTGCACATTCAATGGCTGGTCACCCTGCCTCAATTCAGGGTAATTCTGCAGGACCATCCGAGCTCCAGAGCTGCCCCATGGGACTGGCCAAAGCCATTGTTGTGAGTGTTCATAGTCCAAGTTTCTCTGCCCAGTCTTGCTTCATTCCTCCATATATGTCTTCCCAAAGAGCATTTCCCACTAAACTTCCCACATATCAATGTCTGTCTCAAAGTCTACTCCGAGGAAACCTGACCCAAGATAAGGGGTTTGTAGACAGGGTTGCTTCCTGCTACAGGGTGGGCCACTGTGGACACACACAGAAGCAGGACACTGAATGGGCCTTCCCCAAACTCTTCCAGTTGGGAAGAGATGATAAGTACTTAAGCAACAATATGAGAAAAAGCGAACATGTAACCGAAGTAAGTCTGCTGCCTCAGTGACTTGTTTCCCTTCCTCACTCTACCCCTCACAACTTCCCCCAAAGTTTTTTTTTTTTTAGAGGATGGGTGATTCATGACATGGATTTTTGGTTAACAATTGCACCTAAGCTTTCTCCCACCTGATTATTTCTTCCTTTGGGCATAGCACTGGCAATCAAAATTTATCTTTCAAATTAGGGCTATAATTATATTTTGATAAAGATCTAGCAATTCAATGAGAATGGAATTTTGAGGGTTGCCAGGATACGGATGACTCTGGGCTGTAGAGGAGGGTCTGCATGCGGAATACTAATATGTGGCTCGGCACTCTTATCTAGGCCTTTCCAATGGCGTGTGATGATGCAGGCCCGTCAGGTGCTGGTTCTCTGCTATCATTCTAGGAGGATGAAAATGATGAAAGACATAAGCAGGGTTTTATGAATGAAAAGGTGATTCATCAGATGTCTTTTGGTCTAATTCGCGAGAGTTAAGAAATAGAGTAATAATTATGTGATGTTACCATAAAATATAGGAGACAAAAGCTTTCTCTTATTTCCTTGCCTCCTCTTTTATTGTGAATAAAAGCAAGATGTCTTAGATATTGAGTTATTGTTTGTGTTGGAAGATAGGAACCTGCACTTGTGATGGTGTTGACTCCCAGGAAAATACAAACAGTGTGTCACATTCTAATTTCTCTTTACGTTTTCTTTCCCTTTTACACTGTCTGATTATTACTGATTCATTCATTCAGCAAACATGGAGTCCCAAATATTGCATTAGTCCTGTTGAGGGATCTAAGAAAGGTTAAAATGGATAAAATAATAAATAACAATATAATACGGTAGCATCCAATGTGGCTTTTTGGGAGGGGTAATGAATTTTTTTTTTATTGAGGTATAACTTACATATAATTAAATTGTGTACAGGTCTTAAGTGTCGGGTTCAGTGTGCTCTGACATACACATTTGTGTGACCACCTCCTGAAATAATATATAGTATATTTCCATCACCCCAAAATTTTTTAGTACCCATTTCCAATCTTCCATCCCCTTTAGCAACCATTATTCTGATTTCTATCACTAGATTAGATTAGCCTGTTCAAGAGCTTCATATGAATCAAATTACACAGTATGATTTTTAAAATCTTTCATTCAGCAAATTGTTTTTCAAATTTACCCATATTGTTGTATGTATCAGTAGTTCATTCGTTTTTATTGCTGAGCAGTAATCCATTATAAGAACATACCACAATTTGTTTATCTATTTAGTTGGGCTGTTTCTAGTTAGGGGCTATCATGAATAAAGCTGCTGCGAATATTTTTGGACAAGTCTTTTTGTGGATTTATGTTTCCGTTTCTCTTGGGTAAATATCTAGGGGTGAAATTGTTTAGTCATAGGATAAGTGTATGTTTAGTTTTATAAGAAACTGGCAGAGATTCTTCCAAAATGGTTGTACCATTTTACAATGGTTTTGTACCCACCAAAAACATATCAGAGTTCTAGTTCCTCTGTACCCTCACCAACACTTGATATGTCAGCAGTCATTCCAGTGGCTGTGGAATGGTATCTCATTGTGGCTTTAATTTGGATTTATCTGACGGCAAATTATGTTGAATACCTTTTCATGTGCTTATGAGACATTGATATATCTTCTGTTGTAAAATGTCTACATAAGCCTTTTCCTCATTTTTAATTGGTTCTTTGTCTTATTATTGATTTGTAGTAGCTCTTTATATCTTCTGAATGAAAGTTCTTTGTCAGATATATGGATTGCAAATATTTATCCCTAGTCTGTGCCTTGCCAATGGTGTTCTTTCAGTGAATAGAATTTTAAAAATTTCAACAAAGACCAATTCATCAGTATTTTCTTTTATGACTAGTCCCTTTTTGAGCCCTATCAGAGAAATCTTCGCTCAAGTTCATAAAGATTTTCTCATACATTTTCTCCCAGAGGTTTTATAGTTCTTTTATGTTTAGGACAATGATCCTTCTGTAATTACTTGCTGTAGATGGAGTTAAGGTAGGGGTCAAAATTCAATTTTTTCCCATATGTATATTCATTCAGTAGTTCCAGAACCATTTCTTAAAAAATTTTTCTTTTTACCCATTGAATTGATTTAATTAATATCTTTTTCAAAAAATCAATCAACTGTATATATGTGGGTATATTTCTGGACTCCTTGTTCTGCTCCACTGATCTATATGTCAGCTCTCTTCCAAAAGCAGACTGTCTAGACCTCTATAGATTGAAGTCTTTAAATCAGATAGTATAAGCCCTCCTAATTTGTTCTCCTCATTCAAGATTGTTTTAGCTATTCCAGAACCTATGCATTTTCATATATATTTTAGAATCAGCTTGTCAATTTCTGATGTCAATTCAAAAAACTGCTGGGGTTTTGACTGTCCATTGACTTGAATCTATTGATGACTTTGGGGAGAATGTACATCTTTAACAATGCTGTGTCTTCCAATCCCTAAATATAGTATAGCTTTTGATCACATAGGTCTTTTTAAATTTGTCTTAACAGTATTTCGCAGTTTTTAGTGTAGAGGACTTGCATGTCTTTTGTTAAATTTATGCCTATGTATTTGGTATTTTTTTAAGTTTATTTTGATATCATTAATCTACAATTAAATGAGTAATATTATGGTGATTACACTACCCCCTTCATCAGGTCCCCTACCCAACCCCATTACAGTCACTGTGCATCAGTGTAGTGAGATGCCAGAGAGTCACTACTTGTCCTCTCTGGGTTGCACAGCCCTCCCCGTGCCCCCACAACATTACACCTGCTAGTTGTAAGTCCCTTCTTCCCCCTTGCCCCTCCCTTCCCACCCATCCTCCCAAGTCCCTTTCCCATTGGTAACTATTAGTCCGTTCTTGGGTTCTGTGAGTCTGCTGCTGTTTTGTTCCTTCAGTTTTTTTTTTCTTAGTTCTTATACTCACATATGAGTGAAATCATTTGGTACTTGTCTTTTTCAGCTTGGCTTATTTCACTGAGCATAATACCCTCTAGCTCCATCCATGTTGTTGCAAATGGTAGGATTTGTTTTCTTCTTATGGCTGAATAATATTCCATTGTGTATATGTACCACCTCTTCTTTATCCATTCATCTACTGATGGACACTTAGGTTGCTTCCATTTCTTGGCTATTGTAAATACTGCTGCGATAAACATAGGGGTGCATCTGTCCTTTTCAAATTGGGCTGCTGCATTCTTAGGGTAATTCCTAGGAGTGGAATTCCTGGGTCAAATGGTATTTCTATTTTGAGTTTTTTGAGGAACCTCCATACTGCTTTCCACAATGGTTGAACTAATTTGCAGTCCACCAGCAGTGTAGGAGGGTTCCCTTTTCTCCACATCCTCGCCAACATTTGTTGTTGTTTGTGTTTTGATGTTGGCCATCCTCACTGGTGTGAGGTGATATCTCATTGTGGTTTTAATCTGCATTTCTCTGATGATTAGTGATGTGGAGCATCTTTTCATGTGCCTGTTGGCCATCTGAATTTCTTCTTTTGAGAAGTGTCTATTCATGTCCTCTGCCCATTTCTTAATTGGATTATTTGCTTTTTTGTTTGTTGAGGTGTGTGAGTTCTTTATATATTTTGGATGTCAACCCCTTATCGGATACGTCCTTTATGAATATATTCTCCCATACTGTAGGATGTCTTTTTGTTCTACTGATGGTGTCCTTGCTGTACAGAAGCTTTGCAGCTTGATATAGTCCCACTTGTTCATTTTTGCTTTTGTTTCCCTTGCCCAGGGAGATATGTTCATGAAGAAGTTGCTCATGTTTATGTCCAAGAGATGTTTGCCTATGTTTTTTTTCTAAGAGTTTTATGGTTTCATGACTTACATTCAGGTCTTTGATCCACCTTGAGTTTACCTTTGTGTATGGGGTTAGACAGTAGTCCAATTTCATTCTCTTACATGTAGCTGTCCAGTTTTTCCAACACCAGCTGCTGAAGAGGCTGTCATCTCCCCAATGTATATGCAAGGCTCCCTTATCAAATATTAATTGACTGTATGTGTTTGGGTTGATGTTTGGATTTTCTATTCTATTCCACTGTTCTGTGGGTCTGTTTTTGTGCCAATACCAAATTGTCTTGATTACTGTGGCTTTGTAGTAGAGCTTGAAGTCAGGAGCGTAATTCCCCGTTTTATTCCTCCTTCTCAGGATTGCTTTGGCTATTCGGGGTCTTTTGTGGTTCCATATGAATTTTAGAATTATTTGTTCCAGTTCATTGAAGAAAGCTGTTGGTAGTTTGATAGGGATTGCATTGAATCTGTAGATTGCTTTAGGTAGTATAGTCATTTTGACAATATTTATTCTTCCTAGCCAAGAGCATGGGATGCATTTCATTTGTTAGTGTCCTCTTTAATTTCTCTTAGGAGTGTCTTGTAGTTTTCAGAGTACAGGTCTTTCACTTCCTTTGTTAGGTTTATTCCTAGGTATTTTATTCTTTTGATGCAATTGTGAATGGAATTGTTTTTCTGATTTCTCTTTCTGTTAGTTCATCATTAGTGTATAGGAAAGCAACAGATTTCTGTGTGTTAATTTTGTATCCTGCAACTTTGCTGAATTCAGATATTAGCTCTAGTAGTTTTGGAATGGAGTCTTTAGGGTTTTTTATGTACAGTATCATGTCATCTGCAAATAGTGACAATTTGGCTTCTTTTTTACCAATCTGGATGCCTTGTATGTCTTTGTTTTGTCTGATTGCTGTGGCTAGGACCTCCAGTACTATGTTGAATAACAGTGGAGAGAGTGGGCATCCGTGTCTTGTTCCCGATCTTAGATGAAAAGCTTTCAGCTTCTCGCCGTTAAGTATGATGTTAACTGTGGGTTTGTCATATATGGCCTTTATGATGTTGAGGTACTTGCCGTCTATACCCATTTTGTTGAGAGTTTTAATCATGAATGGATGTTGAATTTTGTCAAATGCTTTTTCAGCATCTATGAGATGATCATGTGGTTTTTGTTCTTCTTTTTGTTGATGTGGTGGATGATGTTGATGGATTTTCGAATGTTGTACCATCCTTGCATCCCTGGGATGAATCCCACTTGATCATGGTGTATGATCCTCTTGATGTATTTTTAATTCGGTTTGCTAATATTTTGTTGAGTATTTTTGCATCTACGTTCATCAGGGATATTGGTCTGTAATTTTCTTTTTTGGTGAGGTCTTTGCCCGGTTTGGTATTAGAGTGATGCTGGCTTCATAGAATGAGTTTGGAAGTATTCCCTCCTCTTCTGTTTTTTGGAAAACTTTAAGGAGAATGGGTGTTATTTCTTCTCTATATGTCTGGTAGAATTCAGAGGTGAATCCATCTCGTCCGGGGGTTATGTTCTTGGGTAGTTTTTTGATTACTGCTTCAATTTCATTGGTGGTGATTGGTCTGTTTAGTTTTTCTGTTTCTTGTTTGGTCAGTTTTGGAAGGTTGTATTTTTCTAAAAAGTTGTCCATTTCTTCTAGGTTTTCCAGCTTGTTAGCATATAGATTCTCATAGTATTCTCTTATAATTCTTTGTATTTCTGTGGGATCCATCGTGATTTTTCCTTTCTCATTTCTGATTCTGTTTATGTGTATAGATTCTTTTTCTCTTAATGAGTCTGGCTAGGGGTTTATCTATTTTGTTTATTTTTTCAAAGAACCCACTCTTGGTTTCATTCATTTTTTTTCTATTGTTTTGTTCTTCTCAATTTTATTTATTTCTTCTCTGATCTTTCTTATGTCCCTCCTTCTGGTGACTTTGGGTCTCATTTGTTCTTCTTTTTCCAATTTCAGTAATTGTGTCTTTAGACTGTTCATTTGGGAATGTTCTTCTTTCTTTAGATAGGCCTGGACTGCAATATACTTTCCTCTTAGAACTGCCTTTGCTGCGTCCCATAGAAACTGTGGCTTTGTGTTGTTGTTGTCATTTGTCTCCATATGCTCTTTGATTTCTGTTTTGATTTGGTCATTGACTCACTGATTAATTAGGAGAATGTTGTTAAGTCTCCATGTATTTGTGAGCCTTTTTGTTTTCTTCCTAAAGTTTAATTCTAGTTTAATACCTTTATGATCCGAGAAGTTGGTTGGTAAAATTTCAATATTTACGATTTTACTGAGGTTCTTTTTGTGGCCTAGTATGTGGTCTATTCTGGAGAATGTTCCATGTGCACTTGAGAAGAATGTGTATCCTGTTGCTTTTGGGTGTAGAGTTCTGTAGATGTCTGTTAGGCCCATCTGTTCTAGTGTGTTGTTCAGTGCCTCTGTGTCTTTACTTATTTTCTGTCTGGTTGATCTGTCCCTTGGAGTGAGTGGTGTGTTGAAGTCACCTAAGATGAATGCATTGCTGTCTATTCCTCCTTTAATTCTGTTAGTATTTGTTTCACAAATGCTGGCCCTCCTGTGTTGCGTGCATATATATTTAAAATGGTTATATCCTCTTGTTGGATTGGCCCCTTTATCCTTATGTAATGTCCTTCTTTATCTCTTGCTACTTTCTTCGTTTTGAAGTCTATTTTGTCTGCTACAAGTACTGCAACACCTGCTTTTTTCTCCTTGTTATTTGCATGAAATATCTTTTCCATCCCTTCACTTTTAATCTGGGGATATCTTTGTGTTTGAGGTGAGTTTCTTGTAGGCAGCATATAGATGGGTCTTGCTTTTTTATCCATTCTGTTACTCTGTGTCTTTTGATTGGTGCATTCAGTCCATTTACGTTTAGGGTGATTATCGAAAGATATGTACTTATTGCCATTGCTGGCTTTAGATTCGTGGTTACGAAAGGTTCAAGGGTTGCTTCTTTATTATCTAACAATCTAACTTAACTTTCTTGTTAAGTTATTGTAAACACAGTCTGTTGTTTCTTTATTTCTCTCCCTTCTTATTCTTCCTCCTCCATTCTTTATATACTAGGTGTTTTATTCTTTGCCTTTAGTTAGTGTTTGGATGGTCTGCTTTCTTTGCTATGATTTTATTTTCTCTGGTGACAGCTTTTTAGCCTTAGGAGTGCTTTCCTCTAGAGCAGTTCCTTTAAGATGTCCTGTAGAGGTGGTTTATGGGAGGCAAATTCTCTCAGCTTTTGCTTGTCTGAAAATTGTTTAATCCTGCCGTCATATTGAAATGATAATCGTGCTGGGTACAGTATTCTTGGTTCGAGGCCCTTCTGTTTCATTGCGTTAAATATATCATGCCATTCTCTTCTAGCCTGTAAAGTTTCTGTTGAGAAGTCTGATGTTAGTCTGATGGGTTTTCCTTTGAAGGTGATCTTTTTTCTTTCTCTGGCTGCCTTTAATACTCTGTCCTTATCTTTGATCTTTGCCATTTTAATTATTATGTGTCTTGGTGTTGTCTTCCTGGGGTCCCTTGTGTTAGGAGATCTGTGGGCTTCCATGGACTGCAAGACTATTTCCTTCCCCAGCATGGGGAAGTTTTCAGCAATTATTTCTTCAAAGACACTTTCTATCCCTTTTTCTCTCTCTTCTTCCTCTGGTACTCCTATAATGCCAATATTCTTCCGTTTGGATTGGTCACACAGTTCTGTTAATATTCTTTCATTCCTAGAGATCCTTTTTTCTCTCTCTGCCTCAGCTGCTCTGTGTTCCTGTTCTCTGATTTCTATTGCATTAACAGTCTCTTGCATCTCGTCCAGTCTGCTGCTGAGCCTGTCGATGGCTTGTCTCATTTCTGCATTATCTTTCCTGACTTCCCTCACTTCCTCCCTTAGCTCTTGCATATTTCTCTGTAGGTCCATCAGCATGGTTATGACTTTTATTCTGAATTCTTTTTCAGGAAGATGCTGCATTTCCATCCCTTCAGATTCCTTCTCAGAGGGGGTCTGGATCTTGGTGATTTTTGTCTGTATCATGTTCTTCTGTCTTGTCATGTTGATAGGAGTGGTCGCTGGTAGGTGCCACGTATGTCAGCTGGGCTCTTTAAGGTTTAAAAAAAAAAAAGAAAAAAAAACCACCAAAAAAACCAAGCAAGCCAAAAAAAAAGAAGGAAGAGAAAGAAAAGAGAGAAAGAAGAAAGAAAGAAATGAAAGAAAAGGAAGGTGAAAAAAGAAAAAAAAAAGCAAGAAATAACAAACAAGCAAAAAGAAAGCCCACCTGTAGTGGATTCTCTAAGCATGCTGTAGGTGTCGCTGTTGCTCCAC